>NDGN011426992.1:0-11028 GCA_002564285.1 Tympanoctomys barrerae | reverse complement strand
AGGAAGGAAGGAAGGAAGGAAGGAAGGAAGGAAGGAAAGAAAGAAAGAAAGAAAGAAGGAAGGATTTTTAAAATCAATACACATTGACTGTACTGTTCTCAAGTCATTATTGAATGAGGAGGAATGGAATGTATACATTGCTGGATGTATAGAGTAAAAAGAAAAGCAATTCAGAGTGATGTGTAGGATGAAAGCCACGAATATGGAGGTCGGCCCAGGAGGAATCAGTATCTACAGGAGTGAGGCCTTGAATGGATCTCCAGAAGAAATGAAGATATAATATAGTAAAACATTCTTGAACTAATGGTAAAAATAAACTATGAATGCAAACACAAGTGCGCTTGTGCTGAGACATAGCTTAATGACATTAATTTTTGCAGTATCAATGTTATTATCAGTATGACTTAAGTGACAAGTTGCTTTGCATTAACTTTTCAACATTCTTTATTGATTATAAGTTAACAACTCTTAGGAAAACAGTTTGTTTGGCTTTGATAGCACTGAAAAATTATCCAAGACATAGCAAGATGACTTGAAATTTAGACAGTCATAATGTACAAATTAAAAAATATTTATAGGTATGTTTCAAAACATGCCTGTTTTGAACACTTATTTGACTGTAAAATTCTGATGATTAGTGGGTGAGAGTTAAGAAGTTCAATAACTGCAAGATAAACACTTGAGTTTTTTCAGTAAATATAAGAACATTTCAGCCCAAAAATATTTAGAAGGCTTTTCAATTAATTATGTATTGTAAAAATCAGGCATGTAGGCACAAGCCTGTAATGTCAGCACTTAAGAGGCTGAGGTAGAAGGATACCACAAGCTTGAGGTCAGCTTGGTCTACCTAGAGAGTTCAAGGTTAGGCTGGACTACAGAGTGAAACCCTATCTTATAAAACAAAAACAAAGAAACAAACAAAGATTATATGTTGTCAGGGCTGGCGAGATAGCTTAGTGACTAAGTGCCTGCTTAGGCAAGCTCAGAGACTGGGGTTTGATCCCAGCCACTACATGCCCTGCTTGCCCTGCCCCTGGGTGCACTGAGCCAGCAACCGATTCCGGAAGTGGTGGTACACGAATCTAATCCCAGTGTTGCGGAGGTTTAAAACAGAAGTATCACTATACGTTCGAGCTGCACAGTGAAACCCTGTACAAAATAAATAAATAAACAAACTAATTAATCAATTAGTAAATTATGTATTTTTATGTATTAAAATTATGTATTTTCAAACACATGGAAAATTTTTAATAGGCCAAATATCAGTATTTTCAATAATTACATTAATTTTCTACTTTTTAATATAAAATAATTTCATGCTAAAATACTTATTTGATTGCTTTGTATTCAAATTTTAAGTAATATTAAAGTCACATTTTATTAAGAGGAATGTAGACGGAGTGAGGAATATGCATACAATATGTTTGATAGAAGAATAATAGGAATGTAATGAGAAAAATATTATATCAAACATTTGTAAGATTAAATTTCAATTGAAATTATTTTGAGAATATCTAGATTGATAACAGCAAGGTTACAAAGACTAGAACTACTTGTCTTTGAATGCACCATAGATATCTATAGATTCCTGGACTCCGAATAAAAGTCATTTTTAAATGCTTGTTACTCTCTGTTTACTCAGATTTGCCACAGACTGGTCGCTGTTCTAGGAAGCAGGGACACAGCAGTGAATATGAAGTGAAATCTCGTGGAGCAGAACTTTGATTCTAGAAAAGTGGCTCCACCCCGAGACTTTCCCTTCTAGTGAGAGCCTCACTCCTCTGCTCTTCCTACACTGACATGGTTCACAGCTGTGTGAACAACCAGATGAAAGAACCAACTTCATCTCAACTCAGTGGATCATGGCTACTTCTGTTCTCCTTGAGTGTTTGACTATGTTTCTTTTCTGCTTCTTCACATCTTTTTTGATTAAGGATGCTGAGTATCTTTAAGTCGCTGAGTATTTCTCAATGTCTTATTACAGTATATACCATTCAGTAGCCTGTCTCTAAAACTACAGCAGTGATCAAGCTTTCAGCCCTTTTCTCATGTCAGGAAGTAATAAGATTAGTGTGTGTGTGTAGCTGTACTTCACCTTCAAAATGTCTTTACCAATATCCTCACTTAATATTTTCAGTGTCCTAGGTATGCTAATTACCAACTCTCTAAAACCCAAACAATTAAACTGAACAGAGGAAGAACACAAACCCAGCGTGGGCTCATGTCAAATGACCTGGTCAATCAATTCCTTGGTAAAAGCTCTTTATTGCTTTATCTAATTCATACTCGTGCCATGTATATTGTTAACAAAAATGATGATTATGAATTTTATAAACATTACACTTAGTAGAAATAATTTCACTTACTAGAGCCTATTCTACTAAATATTACTTAGCTTTTATAATAATATCTTGCATACATTATAAAATTCCTTTCATTATTAAATGAAGTAACTTCAAATGTCTAAGGAAATATAAATAATTTAATTATATTTTACTAGAATTTTATGTTTTTTGTCCTTTTCGATGTTTTAATTGTCATCATATTCATCTATGTATTCAGGATTTTGTGTCTTTTGTGATTATCTTCATGCACAATAAATATTTTTTCCAATATAATGAATCTACTTAGAACACTGTCAAATACAGGAAATGAAAACTTTGGCTTAAATAGATGAGCACATTTATATCTCATAAATTTTCTCAATACTGAAATAAATTTTATGAAACCAAGTGACTTAATTTTTAGATATATGTAGCAATTCCTCAAATAAAGTTTCATTACTCCAATCATCCATAACAGAGCTCATTTATATAATGCATATTAGAAGATCAATTATATAAAAAATAATGAGTTTTGTTGTATATAAATTATTAGAATGTATAAATTGGATAACAATTTCATTAACTCATTTTAATTGTGGCTCAGGAAGATGAAGATCCAGAAGATTTGATTTATGGGGCAGAATAAGATGTTTTAAAATATAATGTGCTATGAGGTATGGTTCTGGAGCCCTCTTTAATTCTCTGTGAGACGCAAACTGCTTCATTATTCCAGGAAAGTATAACACCAAAGCTATGCTATTAATCTGGAGAACAGTAAATAATTAGTCCCAGAGTGTGGTAATTTAGAATATTTTATACAGAGTTGTCATAAACATGAACCCTTTGGTAAAATGAAATGTTTTATTTTCATAATTTAGTGTTACATTCTAACTGTTAATCATCTCAGCAGTGCACTAGCAGCTTTTTCTATTTCTATGTTGCTGTGTTCAACTGTAATACTAACTTTATTTAACAAATTGAGACTATAGATAATTATTAGTGTAAGTATCCATTCCCTGGGCTTTGTTTATGAAAACATGCACCATGTCTGTACAATGTGTGATAATTACATCAGGATGCAGACTTGGGCAGATTTATCTATAGCTCCTTAACAACTGGATTAACACATGAATTCCTATTTCTGCCATTAGCGTTAGCGACCACCAGTATCTGAGTCTTGAGTTAGGCATTAGTGGTACCTGTGGGGACCCATTCTGTTAAGAAGTTAGTAAGGAAAACTAGATCACAGCTTGTGAAATCATCTTGATAATTTTAGGAGAGACAATGTAAATCTGTGCTTCAGGGTAGATAAATGGGTCATGAGAGCGAGAAGTTTGAGCATCAGAAAACGGTGTCTACTTTACAATGTGGGAGGATGGAGTACAATTAGAATCCAAAACATTAGGGTCAAAATCTTGAATCAGACATCCAGTAACTCTGTAATGTCTCTTGGCCAAGTTCTTTAATCTTTCTTCACCTATCTTTTGTTTTCTATGAGTTGGTCATAATATTACCTACTACATAACTGTTTGTAAAACTCAGCAAGGGCCTACATTGCAGTATGGCAAATTCATGCAAAATGTGAGCTATTAGTTGTAGCAGAGTTGTTATTAAAGGTACACCATGTCATCTGGTGTGGATGAAACATGTCTAGATGATTGAAATAGAAATGCGCCACAATCCCTGTCCAAAGGAACGACTTTACTGTCAAAATTAACACGGACCCATCAGTGTCAGCATCAGTGGACATTTTTTTCATCTAAGAAAGGCATTGAAAAATATTGAAAATAGAATTTAAAATAAATCAATCATTAGAGATATCGCACAACCCTCCCTCCCCCCCCCAAAAAAAGATACAGCACAGCTAGAAATATTTTTAAGAATATTTCTCACATGTTTCACAGTAAATGAAAATGCTATCAGAATTAAGTTTATAAGAAAAGTGGGGCTGGCCAAATAACTCATGGGCTGGCCAAATAGTCCAGCAGATTAAAGTACCTGCAAGCAGGTGCAGGGGCCTGGGGTTTGATCCCTGGGCCTGCTGTGCTGGCCCTGCCCCTGGGGCATGCTGAGATGACAGTTGAAACTGGGTGTGGTGGCACTCACCCTTAATCCCAGCACGTGGGAGGTTGTAAACAGGCAGATCACTATGAGTCTGATCTAGTAATGAGACCCTGTAGACGCCGTAGACCCTTCCCTAAAAATACAAAAAAAGAAGAAAAGAAAATTGGAAAAATATGACAATTCAATGTACAGGAGGAGATGGCTCAGAAGTCAGAGCACTTGCTGATACAGTAATTCAGGGGTAGCTAATGGGACAAATGCAGGGTTCCTGAAGCCACAGCAGGGTGACCCCTGCCGCAGCCAGCTCTATTCTGAGAGAACAGGTGGTGTATGGTGTTTCACTTTACACGGGTGTTAAAGTCAGTGTAACACTTTCCCAGTTACGGTTGCCAATGAGGAAATCACCTGGAACCCATGAGGAGCAGTCGAATTTCATCTGAGGATCCTGCTGGAGTCTGCACTTTCCTAAAGCTCATGTTGAAATGTAATTGCCAACAGAAAGTATTAAGGAAATGCAAACAGTCTGATCCTGGTAGTTAGTAGGAACCATAGCATATAAAAATATGATATGCATAGAAAAATAAAGCCTTAGCCAGAGCTAGTACTGTGTAGAAGACTGAGGAAGGCTTGAATCCCAGCCTAGGTAATTCATGGTTTAAGGAGACTCGGTCTGTAAATGAAATTTAACAAAAAAGGAGGGGGACTAGGTATGTAGTCCAGTGCAAAGGCCCTTAATTCAACACCCAGTACTGCCACACTTTTCCCACTCTGGTGGGAAAAGTAGGTAATATGAGAAACAGTGAGTGTGTAGGGACACAAATTATAGTACGTGGTAAGTCTGTACCTTCCCTTTAGCTTCGTTGTGATGCGTGAATATCCATGTTTATAGCAGAGTAATTTGTAATAGCTAAATCTTGGAAAATCCCAATGAATGTCAACAACTGATCAAATAAAGAAAATATGATATCTATGCATAATGGAGTGTTATTCTCCCATAAAAAGATAAATTTGAATTATTTGTTGCACAATAGATGCACTTTGAGACCATAGTGTTTAAAGAAATTAGACATAGAAGCTTAAATATTTCATGGCTTCTCTTATATGCAAAAACAAAAATAGATGAAGAGCAAAATAAAAGGCAGAGAGTAGGAAAAAGAGTGGTAAATCTTTTGCAAAGGGTGAAGGACAAAGAAATAAAGGGAGGGGAGAGGGATAGTAGAGAAACGGGGATAAAAAGGAATTAATATGTGTTACGTACACGTAGCCACTCCCCACGTACACGCATCGACTCCCCATAAGGAATGCAATCATTGACACCCTGCAAACAGGTATGCATATAAAAATGAAGCCTTAGCCAGAGGCAGCACTGTGTAGAACACTGAGGAGGGCTTGGATCCGAGCCTGGGCAACTCAGTGGTTGAAGGAGTCTGAAAATAAAATAAAAAAGGGCTATGGATGTAGTCCAGTACAAAGGCCCTTAATTCAATATCTAGCACTGCCACACACAAGAGAACATTTTATTTAAAAGAAAAACATCAAGAATATACACATTGTTATAGACTATCTTGACAGCCTAACAGCAAACTAAAAAAAAATATGTTTCTTTTAATGCACCTAAAAATTTGATCCTATAGTTCATTAAAACCTCCCATAGTCACATTTTTAAAAGGTAGACCTTCAGGTTAAAAATTCCAGTTTCAATAAAAGTGATCTAGATCATTTCAGAAACCTTTCTTTTGACACCAAGGGGAATGGATATTAAAACATGAAATTAGTGAGATCAGTGAAAATGTCTGAGTGCCTTGATGTCAGGGTAACTCTGTATGACCAGCATCAGAACACAAGAGATTCTAATAAAGTCATTTCTGGAATTTGTTGGATTTTTCCTTCTTTAAATCATTGTTAATGAAACAGTTTAGTGTAGAAGTTATCTGAATCATTTTTATTTTTTCTGGTATCAGGGGAGTAAATGGAATTTAGCGTTTTTGAAAAACAGAAATCTTAACAGTGGTAGGACCAGAGAGATTGCTCAGTGGACTAAATGCTTGTTTAGGTAAGCACAGGGGCCAGGGTTCAATCCTTGGCACTGCATGCCGCACCAGCCCTGCTTCTGGGTGTACTGAGACAGGAGGATCACTATGAGTCCAAGCTGCATAGTGAGAACCAGTACAAAACCAAACCAAAACAACAACAACAACAATGAAAAACAGTCAGTGGTTAAACTGGAGGAGTACATTTCCTGAGGAGAATGTGACCTGCCCGATACCTTATGGAGTATGGTTTGCGATTCAGCTTCCTCCTCATCATAGGTTCTCGTCAGCTGGCCTTGGCCTATTTCTTGGCTTGAAGGATAAGTTTTCCATTTCCACTTCCAGAAGAATAATAACCATATAATGCATATATTTTAACAGTATTTGGGGAAATGACAATTTTGGTATGTACAATAACAAAAGAGAACAACAACAACAACAACAAACTCCAACAGAATAGTGAATCAAAGAGGAAAACTAGGTATCAGTTGTGGTCTTTAGAGCAATATTATTCAAGATAACTGTGAAAGCATGAGCTTAATTTGACAGTCTCATTGACAAAGTTTGACAATCAACAGAAACAAATGTAAAAACTAGAATAAAAAGTGTAGGAAATGAAATTAATAACCAAGTGGTTAAGTTGAATGGGGAGTTAGAAGACTCCCACTTGTAATCAACATGGAATAATGGTCATTGGATAGCACCTTTCATTTGAAGGGCAAATAATGAGAAAACCAACAATGTTCATGAATATATGGCACACTGGTGATCAAGATGCTGGATCTCAGACAAGAAAAGACCTATAGGTCATGATAAGTGGAAGCAATCCAGATGAGCTCTACATGTACCTCTGCTGATTGCCTTAATATGTTCTCCAGGTGGTTCTCCAGATGGATGCAGACAAACAGACTGAGGAGATGCATTGAGTTGAGATGATGGAACGGACAGCCCAGTGAAGTTTATAAGAAACCATAGAGGACAGGAGAGAGCTGAACAGGGAGAACATTTCAGACATCTGGATTGCTTTCTAGTGGATTCACTAGAGCTCTAGTTAAGTAAGAAGCAGTTCCCCTGACCTGGGAAAGAAACTTCTAAGAGCATGAGGAAAACAATGTTCAGCATTTGGGAACCATCTGGAAAGTGGAGCAAGTGCTAGCTATAAAATAGGACTTGAAGGTTAAAGGTTTGGGGGTTTTGCTGAAAAGACAAAATAATACCTGGCAGAAGCTGAGATAAACTCCCATAGATTTCAATTTGAAGTGAGATAATTCAATTTCTGTCCTGGATGGCTCTCACAGCTTGTTACACACCAACCTTGCTTTCATGGAAGAAGTGGAAAATTGCAGCAAATGGGCACTGTTTTCACAGAGACTCAAAACTCAACTAGGAACAGATCAATATTTCTCATCTGGAGTCCATAACACAGACGTCTCACTCTGTTTTGTGTCCGCTTCTCAAAATGAGCATAATGTTTACTGAATACCCATTCCCTCTGCCTTTGGTCTTGTTCAGATAGAAAGATAAATTATATATATTTCAATTTTGTTCTGTAATTTGCCAGGCCATTTTCAAAAAGGTTCGAGACTTGCTGATAACTTTCTCACTCTGAAGCCCACATAAGATTGGAAATATTTCAACATTTCCGCTGGAAACATGACCTTTGAAATGAATTGGCACACATCTGCACCACTTGAGTAGGAACATTTTCTCAAGGATCCTTCAGCCGCATGCCCATCTGGTTCAAATTATGAGATATTTCTGCTTCGTATGTCATATTTACCAGCTAGCCTTCCCCTTCCCATCAGACAGGATGTGCGGCTTACAATTTTTTAAATTGTTGCTGTAATTAGATCTTCTTCCATATATCCTGGGGAGATCTCCAGATTATTCAATATAGTAGGTCAAACATGCATTCTTTATGCTATTTTTCTACTTAAATGTTAGAACATACTCAACTGAACTTTTTTAAAACAATAGCTGTTGTGTAGCATTCAAAATTATTTTTTCATTTCATTTACAATGTCTTTTTCCCCAAAAGCAATTACAAAGCACAAGGTAATTAGATTTAGTTTTGCTCCCAGAAAGGTAAAATTTCTAACATAAATTTACTGGCTCCCAGGATTACAAATGTCAAGACTTTAAAAATGCCTATGCCTCTGCTTTCTTGAGACACTTGATTATACCAGAAAATTATTGATAAATTCTTCACAACTGACAAATCTTACTAATGCCACAACTTGTCATTTATCAGTAAAATCAGTTGACTTCCTGTTCAGAATATAATAATTGCTAGTTTTCAGTTGATTGCAAGGGACATTCTGCATGTCAATGCATAGATTTGCCTGCTGCTCAGAGTAGCATATTCTCCAATCTTCATATTGCATTTTAGGTGCTATGCTATCCTTTCTCATTTACGGTTGAAGGGTTTTAAGTCCTCACTCAGTAATTTCTCTTTTTGAACAAAAGTTAACCATCCAGTAGAAAAGTATGAAGTCTGCTAATAAATAGGTAGTTCTCATTTTGTTTTATCAAACCTTTACTCTGATGTCAGGAGCTACTTCACACAACCCTGTCTTCACTGTTCAGTGTAACACTGAGTTGTGAATTCATTCTTGGTTTTGGGGAGCCATAGTTTCCTTTGGATGTGCTTTCCAGGATGGCTCTGCATGACCCAGGGTAGCGTGGGTCTCATGTCATATGGCTTCCAATGGCAATTATGCCTATTTATAAACCTGACCTTTTCTTGTGAACCCGATCACATGCATGAATGAGGGCATAGGATCCTCTCAGTGACTTTATCAATGAAGTCATTGAGGTGGATAAGGAGTGAATAATCAATGAATAGAAACTTACAATTGGAGAGAAGCAAGAAGATCTGGTACTGTGTTGTACAGTAGAATGAGTATACGTAACAATGGTAGATGATTAAAATAGCTGAAAAAAAAAGAGCGTGAGTATTTCTGCAGAGGACTAATCGATATTCTAGCTTCTGTAGGGTTCAAAATGTGCCACAGTTCTTAGTTTGTCCAGGAGATGGCAAACTTTCCCTACAAATTTACCTGCAGTACTCTACACACCAAACTTACACTCCGTGAATATGACCGAATCAGTAAGAAGATTCTTTGGACAAAGCATTATTAGATTAACTTGTTTTCTTTTGACTCTCACCAGTAATATTTAATCATAATTGCAAGGCAAGTAACTCTCAAACATCATCTAATCCTACAAGCTGTGGTATTTCATATCATCAATCTACATGCTTCTAATTTATAAAAATAACCAGGTCAATTGTTACATTTACAAATTACTGTATGTTGAATCAAGGCATCATTACACTTTCTCTTTATCTTTTACTCAAAATTTTCTAAGAAGCAAATATTGTTTTAGTGAAAAAAGATAATCCATGGAGATTTCATGTCTTGATTATAATTTACATATATATTATATATAATTTTAGTTATATACATATTGTGATAATATGTAATTTATTTTAAGACTTAGAATCTGGAAAATTAAATTTAGAACTATATCTTTATTTTAGATTTTTAAAGAGTTTGCAAATACAGAAAAGACTTAGAGAAAAATATGGAGACCAGACTAATACCAAAATCCAATTTTATCAAACCTTAATATTTTCCATATTTTCTTCAACTGTACTGTAAGGAAATAATACCAACAGAAGTAAAGTCATATTATTACTTGAAAAACTATTTTCCCTCAGTCAGTGCTAAAATCATGAAGATAATTCCCGTGCTACACTCATATTTTCTTAGCTTCTGTAACATTTTTATTTCCTTATAACGTCTTATGGCACCAACTATGAAAAGGTCTTTTAATGTCTTCTCCAAATACGGCATCTCTAGCTGAAGTGGAACACCTGTCTCTGACAAAACAAAACAAAAATGTGGGCTATGTTGGGAGCCACCTAGGAAATTATCAAATGTGTGTAGGTAGGATTAGGCCTCAGTGCCCAAAGCAAACAAGCTACCTCAGTCCTGTCATCCTGTCCAGTTAAGGTCAGCTATTAGTTGCTAGGCAATCTTGTGTCACATAAAGGAATGCTTTGTTGTGAAAAAAAGAAGGAATATATATGCATCCATAAGATGGGTAGAAGAGATAACACAACTTCTTTTTCTTAGTTCAATGTGAAGAAATCTCTGTACTAATAATATTATTTAGACAGAATATCATATCTGCATCTTGTCCTTTGAATAACTACTATGAGGACAACAATATGCAATGTTTTAATTATTGTAACTGTCCTACTAACCTGTTTTGAAACTGTTTCATTGATATTTTATCTTTTTTTATTAAAATGAATGTAAAAAAGAATGAATAAATGTTATGCAATTTTATAATATTGCCATACTCTCTATGGTTCAGCTGTTTCCATTAACACATTGTTCATTTAAAGTGATGTATAAGAATCTGTATAATGACATTTGATAATTAGTAAATTTTCTTTTATAACAATGCTGTATGGATGTTCTTATTAATGTTCTGACCTAATTTCTGTTTTACATAAATCTCTCAAATTGAGGGCCAGTGAGATGGCTTAGTGGAATAAGCATTTCCCTGGCAAGCACAAGGGCCTGAGTTCAATCCCCGGT
>NDGN011426954.1:0-13141 GCA_002564285.1 Tympanoctomys barrerae | reverse complement strand
ACCAGCTGGAAGTGCACGGGGAGTCACCCGGAAGTGAACGGGGAGTCATCCGGAGTCATCTGGAGTCATCCGGCCAAGTTGACACAATGTATCAACCACTACACTGTGTTATCTGTCTACAATTCTTTTCACTGTTAAGTGAAATTCCATTGTGTGACATACCGCATTCTACTTAGCTACTTAGTAGCTGGTAACATTGGGATCATTTCTGGTTATGAATTTTTTTTTTGTATTAAGGACCAAGAACAAGAGTCATCCGAGGCCTCTAGTTTCTCCACATTCTTCACAGTGCTGGCCATGGTCTGCATTTTTGATAATCATTATCCTGGTCAATGTGGAGTGATAAGTCTTATGGTTTTGAGTTGCACTTATCTAATGGCTAATTTTTGTTCTGTTGTGAATATTTTTTTCATGAAGTTATTGGCCATTTTTATACCTTTGGGGCATGTTTTTTTCAAAACATTCACTCATTTTCTGATGGCTTGTTTTTTATATTGGACAACAAGAGTTTATTACATATTTTAGATCCAATTCTCTTATCAGATACATGACTTAAAAATACTTCCTCTTCTTGCGTAGGTTGTCATCTTACTTTGGTGGTCTTATCTTTCTTTCCATAAAAGTTAAACACATCTGCTTTTTTTTATTGCTGGTTTCTATCTTCTAAGAATCAAATGCCTCATGTAAGGGACCCCCAAATTTATTCTTACACAATATTCTAAGAATTTTATAGCTGTAGTTCATACATTTAAGTTGATGACCTATTCTGAATTCTGTTTTCTCTATGTGTAGTCCTAAGTAAAGAGCTCACACTTTGCCTTTAAATAATCAGTTATACTAGTGTATTTGTTGAAAAGCCTTTTCCCATATAGAAATATCGTGGCATTTTAAAAAATAAACCAATCACAAATACAAAATTACATTTCTGGATCCTTAAATCTATTCTAATGATTTATAATTCTCCTCCATGCTAGTGGTAGACTGTTTTAATTGCTGTAGTTTGGAAGTAAATTTTGAAATAAAGAAGGACAAATTCTCTAACTTTTTCTTATTTTAAGATTTTTTTTCCTCTGCACTCCATCATTTCCATACAAATTTTAGGATTAGCTTATTAATTTGTGCCAAGAAGTTAGCTGAAATTTTGACAGAACTGTTTTGAGTTGGTATAGCAGTTAGTGTGGGTATTGTCATCCAGACATAACAGGTCTTCTGACCCATAAGTGTGGAATTTCTTTTCATTTATTTCTATTTTCTTTAATTTCTTTCAGCAGTATTTTATGGATTTGAAGATTTTATTTATTTTCATTATTTAACTTCATTTTCAATGAAATAAAATAGTAGTAGAATAGAAATAAAATGTATTAGTCTATATATTAAGTTCATTTGTTCTTAATTTTTTAATTTCCTTATTCTGTTGTGTATAGAATCCTTTTCATGCATATAGACTTTCATTTTAAGTCATTTATTGCTACTTTATAAACATATAATCAGTTTTTTTGTGTTGATCTATGTGTTCTGCAAATCTGATAAACTTGTTGATTTCAATAGTTTTTAGTGTTGGGCTGGCCCAATAGCTCAGAGGATTAAAATGCCTGCAAGCAGGCGCAAGGGCTGGGGGTTTTATCTCCGGGCCTGCCGTGCTGGCTCCACCCCCGAGGCATGCTGAGATGGCAATTGAGACTGGGTGTGGTGGCACACACCTGTAATCCCAGCTCTTGGGAGGCTGTAAACAGGCGGATCACAAGGTGTCCGATCTAGTAGTGAGACCCTGAACACCCTGTAGACCCTTCCCTAACAATGTAAATAAATAAATAAAATAGTTTTTAGTGGATTCCTTGGGATTTTCAATATACAAGATCATAAAATCTGTGAACAGAAACAATTTTACTTAATTCTGTCCAAATGGACACCTTTTGTTTCCTGATTGTTCTGTTTAAAGCTTCTAGCATAATGTGGAATAAAAACAGTAAACAGACATCTCTGTTCAGTTCTTAGTCTTGGGGCGTATCTAATCGTTCAACATTAATTATTGCATGAGCTGTAATTTTTCATAGATGTCCTCTATTCTTTCGAGAGTGCTGTTCTATTTGTATTTTATTGAATGTTGCTGATTGTTACCAATTCAAAGTGCATATTTAATGCTTTTTACATGTTCATTGAGGTAATGATGTAGCTTTGTCTTCTATTCTATTACTCTTGTGTGTCACACCTTGTGAAAGTGCTATTAGGCCCTGGAAAAGGAGTAAGGAGTAAGAAGAGGAGGACAATGGAGGGTAGTAGGGGGACAAATACGATCAATGTGTGTTGTATGTTTGTATAAAATATGACATTAAAATGTGATATTTCCTGAAGTTCACATGCACTAATACAAATATATATATGTATTGGAAAAAAACCCTTATATATTCTTGGATAAGTTCTACTTGGTTATAGTGAATAATGCTTTTTATATTCTGCTGGATTTGATTTGCTGGTATGCATTCATGTTCATAAGTAATACTGGTTTTTAATGTTTTTTTGTAATTTCTTTTGTTTGGTGTTAGCACTTTAATAGACTCTTCGAATGGCTTGGAAAATATTCCTTTCTCTTTATTTCCAAATGAGCTTAGAAGATTGGTGTTTATTCTTTGAAAAATATTCAATGGAGTTTATCAGTGAAACTCTCCAAATTTGGACTTGTTTATGTGGGAAGCCATTAAATTACTGATGTAACTTCAGTCTTCTATTTCCATTCAAATTTTCTATTTCTTTTTGATACTTTCTATAATTTGTCCCCTCAAAAGTTTTCCATTTCACATGAGTTTGTTACCATACAATTTTATTTTTATAGGGTCTGTAGTGATGTACTCTCATTTCTGATTCTAATTATTAAGTTTTCTTTTTTCTGTTTTTTTCAGTCTAACTAAAGGTTTGTTAAGCTTGTTTACATTTTGAATGAACATACTTTTTGTTTTGTTCATTGTTTCATATTGTTTTTCTGTTGCCTACTTCATTGTTTCTGTTCATTTTTATTTTCTTTCTTTTTCTTTGGGCTTAGTTTGTTCTTAGTTTTTAGTTTGCCACTCTCAAAAGTTAGGCTATTAATTTGAATTTTTTTCTTGTACTCTCTTAACGCCACAAATGTTCTTTTAAGCACTTAATTAGCCACATTTCATGAATTTTATTGTGTTGAGCTTTCATTTTTATTTATCTCAAAGTATGATTTCATTTTTCTTCTGAAGTTTTCTTTGACCCATGGGCTATTTGGGAGTATGTTGTTTAACACTCTCACATTTGCACATTTCTCAAATTTTCTGTTCTTGATTTCAGATTTCATTCCATTACAGTAAAAATACTTTGCACTGTTTCAATCCTTTTAAAAAATTATTGTTTCTTGTTCGGCAGTCTGTCTCATAGTCTAATCTGAAGAATATTGTACTTATGCTTAAGAAGACAATATAATTGGAGGCTGTTGAGGATGTACTAGAAGTGTCTTTTAGGCATAAAAAACACTAACACTCTTAACACTAGTGGTTTACTAAATAGTAGTGCAGAGGAAATACAGAGTGGGTAGCTGGATGTCAGGATAACTAAGTCTCACGTTTAAAAGGAGAATTAGGAGGAGCATGGAAAGAGGCCAAACATTTTTTTAAATTACTTTAAAAATGAAAACAAAGAGCTTGCTTTAATAGCAATGTGAGATAATTCTACCCACATCTCTGAAGCCTGTGCTGTGCCTGGGCTGTTTCTTCCTTAAGTTCTACCCACTGGATGTCTCCGCCCAATCTCTTCCATGCCTTCTGCTATTCTTTGGTCTTCTAGTTGTAGTGCCTCCTGCTGGAGAGGCCGTCACCACCACCACCAAAGTAGCCCTACACGGGGCCTTTCCATAGTGATTGTCATCGGTCAGTGTCTTGCTGCCAACCCTACATCTCAACCAGTCTTTGCATTCTGAGCTCCGGTGCTAGGCCCTCAGCTGATATTTTGCAAAGGCTCTCCTGTTTCTGTCCCAGGTGGCTCTGCCCCCATCTCTCCCAAACGTAGCAGGAATCTCTCCCTTTTGATCAAAGAAAGTAAATTCTTTGAGCTCTTTTCCCACAATCCTCCTCTTAAACAAAAACAACCCATCTGAACTGGGTTCATAAGCATGAATTCTCTTTGTTTTATCCAGTGCCTCTGGGAGCTCAGAAAACAGAATTTCCTTCAATTAAGGGCAAGTTTCCTTTGCATAGTATTAGGCTTTCACTCTATTCTTGCCTCCATTGAGAAGTGGTATAATGAGTAGCCTGATCCTCCATGCGGAAGTGTTAGAGAAGGCCATTCCCATTTCATTTTCCAGGTTTTTCAGTGTAGGACTGCAATGGGCTTCACGCCCAAGGGGGAATTTCTCTGTAATGCACAAGCATGTGCTCCTTTCCCCCCCTCTCTTGTTCCTTTTGTCCCACTAGTCTTGGCTGTGTCTAGGAGGAAGACTGTCTCTGCTTCTCCACTGAGTTTACTTTATGTCTCCAGGCCCCAGTCCTCCAGGTGCCAGCAGTCACTGGAAGTTGCAAAGGATGGGTTCTTTCATCATGAGCGTTCCAGATCATCAGCAGTGACACAGATGTATACACGTTGAAGAGGCACATGTATATCTCCTACTGTACAGCATGTTGGAGACATTTCCAAGAAATCAATCCAATCATTTCATCTCACTCTTTCAGCACTATTAGTAATGCTTGTATCAGTACATGGGTTGCTCGTATCAACAGTCCTCTGCAAATGTAGCAGGAAGGCAGCAGGAGGACTTTATATCTTCTTTTCTTCTACAGAGACATTCATTGTCTTGCTCATGATAGTCTGCATGCTTCAGAAATCCCTCACAGGAAAAGGGAGAGAAAGAAAAGGCACAGATACTGAGAGAACTAAAGAACATTTGCGTGTTTGGAAAATCGGTCTTCTTTCTTTCTTTTTTTTTTTGTTGTTATTTCTCTTCTCCTGCCTTTTCTTCTACTTCTGCTTCTCCTTACTTCTCCCCCCACCTTTTTCTGTTTCCTTTCCCTTTCCCCTTCTTCTTTCTTTTTACTTTTTCCTGCTTAGGGATTGAACCCATGGCCTTCATACCAAGCTAGGTCTCCATTCCTCTTTTTATACTTTTAAAAATGTTTGAGTCAGGGTCTTAGGATCTTATTAAATTTCTGAGTTCCCCAGGCCTGGCTTCAACTTGTAATCTTTCTGTTTCAACCTCTCAGAGTTTAGGTTTACAAGAATATGCCAGTAAGCCTAGCCTTATTTTTAAATAAAGACAAAATTCAGGGAAATAAAATGATAGTGGAAGAGGGACCAAATATGATGGGTTTTGGGAAAACATTTTTAATAGCATAAGGCTGTATGAAAGAGTCTAAGGAAATATTTGACCTTTTTGATCATGAAGGAGGTTTTTTTTTTAATAGACCTGAAATAATAGCATCTCCTTTTTTCTTTGAACCTTTCCTCAAAAGAAGTGACATATTTATCACATTAAAAAAAGAAAAACCTCTGATTAGAGAGGCAGAATACTTCTGATTGATATTGAATCGGTATTTATTGAAAGCTTATTACACATAAATGTTCATGTCTGAGACTTTCAGGTATATCATGTCACTAAACATTCCAAATATGATGATTTTACAAAATGGCTGTTACTTCATTTTACAGAAGAACATATTGAAGGTCAAGTCAACCAGTGAGGCCCCCAGAGTCATAGCAGAGAGTCAGGTGACATTCCATCGAATGTTCCAGAGTTGTTGCAAAACCAACATGAATAGTCAAACTCAACAGAAGCCAGAGGAAGAAGTTGACTGTGAAGAAAAAGAAGACCTTCTCCAGAGAAGGGAGCCTCTGGAAGCAGGCACTTGCTTGGGGTCATGTACGCTTTCCAAAATGGTGTGTGACAGCAGGGTCTCAGAGGGCACCAGCTCTGAGCCTGAGTATCTGAAGATCCTCAAGCAGATGCTAGTCCGCTTGGAGGTGGGCATGAGTCCTTAGTCCCACAGGCCGCAGCCCTCGTCACTGTAGAAAATGTGGCATGATGTGCAGAACCCATGAGCCCGACTTTGTGCACAGCCACGCATCTCTTCAGTGTCTGTGCAAAAGATGTGCATCTTTCACCGTGGTGGGGAATACAGACACAGCAAAACTGTGAGCACTTAAGCAACCTGTATTTTGAGGGCATGAGTGCCACTCTCTGCTGCTTCAGGTGCTGTGGCCATGTCGACCCTTGTGGAGCCACAGCACAGTCGGCATGTAGGGACCATCCCTCTCTTCAGGTTTCTGGCCCATCTGTAGTCACCTCATGAGAAGCATGCCCCCTTTAGGGCACTGCTAACCACGCAGAAATATTCTCAGTATCCTCAACCAAATATTTTATTTATGCTCTGTTTATGTCTCTGTCTACTGTCTGTGCGGGTAAAATCCATTTATTTCAGAATGAGACGCTGCTCTAAAAAATACATCTGCCTTAGGGAGCACAGGCTCAGTATCTCAGCTTAGAGGAGAAAGCACGGGAGTCTAAGCCCTCTAGGGAGCAGGTTTGGGAAGTGTTAAGAATAGACAGAGGCAGGGGTTGTTTTTGAAAAAAACTTCTGTGCTGCTCAGGGAGACCAAGGTGCCAAGTTTGCATTCATGCTTCTAGGTGACTTCGAAGAGGAGGTTGTTATTTAGTGGATCCATCTCACATGACTCAGTGAGGACATAGTAAGAAAGTCCATGCAAGTCTCAGGGTACCTGGAGCTCCAAAATCCAAAGGCATCAAGGAACAGAACATGGCGCTGCAGGTGGCACGGAGCAGAAACGAACACGAGGATGCTAGTGGTTCACTGCTTGGTGGTGAAGTTCAGTCCTGATCATTTATCAGCCTGATGGTTGCTAAAAGCCCTGTTGATCACATAGTCCAGTTGCCTCATCACACAGATGCTTCATGTTCTCCTTGTCGTTGTTCACCTTGATGAGCAAAGAAAGACTCATGACTTCCTCCTGTGTTGCGCAGGCCACTGTGTGCTCACCAGTACACTGGCTAGATTGCCACAACCGCACACTTAGAAAATAAGTCATCCTTGAGGTGGAAAAAGGGGGGTTTTGAACTTCTAGGGCATTAGGATGTTCATATTTCAGTCCAAATATCTGCATCAGAGTCACCCACATTTACTTCTTTGGATTATATAAAGAGAAGGGACCAAGTTGGAGAGGAAGAAGACTGTTTGGGCACACGTTCCTTTGTTATAAGGCAGGTAGGGCGTTTGGGAGAAGGAAGGGCCCTTTTACTTCCTCTAATACTTATCAGTGATCAGCTTGACGAGAGGAAACATAATTGACTTTTGAGTTAGAGTCCGAAGCAGAGCAAGGCACGTTGGTGGGCCAGGGGTTTGCCAAGTGTAGCAGACAGGCTGCTTTGACTTAAAGCATACAATTCATTGGGGTGGCTTGAGGATCGTGATACTGTTTATGGAGGTGGCAGCAGGTCTTGCCAACCACTCTCGTGCCAGCTCTTCAGTGGCGAGGAGTAGGAGAAACCAGGGCCGTTGGTTGTTGAGGCCAATGCATAGTCACTGAGCTGGCAGGAAATCCAACACCCCATCTTAAATCTGCTAACCATGTCAGATTCTCTTCTTTTCAGATGGAGGTCAATGATGCTTAAAGTGAGGAATGTAGTCTTGATAAATACTGTTGCCTAGAAATATAAGGTGAGGAATTCATGGAATTTAAACTTTTGGGGATGCTTGCTTTATAAAAATAGAAAGCAACTGACTTAAAATTGCAAAAGGAATTCAGGTTGAATGTCCCTTAATTGAAATGTCTCAGATTTCTTTTGATTTTGGAATATCTGTCTATATGTAATGAGTTACCGAGGGATGTTCATACTCATATGTAAACATGAAATTTATTCTTGTTTCATATGTACCATACACAGAGCCTAAAGGCAACTGTATATAATATTTGAAGCTCACCCCTCTGTTTTAACTGAGAACCTTCACGTGTGCTCAAGTGTGGAATTTTCCACTTGCAGTATCACGCTGGTGTTTGAAAAGCTCTTGACTTGGGAGCATTTTTGGAGAGTTTTGGGTTAGGAATGTTCAGTCTGTATTTTGCATTCTTCCTTGCATTGACTCCGATCTGATGCAGTTTACACCTGCGGTAAATCTCATCACCAGTTGGCTTATTAAGGGCTCTCTGCCTTCGTGTCTCGGCCATATTGGACAGAGCAGCACAGATGCAGTTTAAAGGTTATGACGAGCCAGGCAGGACTGCTTTGCTGTGTTCTTATTCATCCTGTTTCTGAGTCATCGATGCTCAAGGCCCCATGTGTCAAGCTGAGCACTCAGAAAGAAATGATTTGTGTGTATCCTCCTTGCACAGATAGGTGATCATCGGCCTAGGAACCAAGTAATTAACTCTTCTTCTTACCTTGGGAAATTGCTTTGAGATCCGTGTGAAAGGAGATGAAGCCTACAAATGCAAAGTAATTAGTCCATGAGCACTTCTGACATCAGCACCAGCGTCAGTGCAGCTTCTGGTGCCTGCTCCTGCCCACGGCCTCACGAAGCCTAATTAACTATCTCCTTGAAAGGGCTGCGAGATGCCCTAGATGAAAGGTGGCCAAACATCCTCTGGAGCAACCTCTGATTGTGCGGTCCTGGGATGCACCATTACTGACGTCATTCTTTGCAGTTAGCAGCTCTTCTGCCTGGGGAAAGACGTAGTGGGAATGTCCAGGCCACTCCAGGTGACTCATTAAAATAAGAAAAAGAACACTCTAGTCTTAGGCTCTGTAGGCCTTGCCTGGTCATAGACTCTAAGAAACCTGGTCCCACTTTCTCCAAATGGCATTCACTCTGCCTAACTGAGCTCCTCTCTCCTTACTGAAGCCTCTTAGCATAGTGGATGAGTCAGAAGCAGAAGGTGAGCTGCTTTGAATGCGGTATCTGTTTTTCTTTATTATGTTAAATTAGTCTTCCGGACAAAATGTGAAGAAATTGGTCCTTTTCTTTAGTACATGTGTATTTTGTCTTTCCAAAGTCATAGGATTGGGGCCAGGCAGATAGCTCAGTAGAATAAGTGCTTGCCTGGCAAGTGCAAGGGCCTGAGTTCAATCCCTAGTTTCACCAAAAAACAAAAACAAAAACAAAAAAAAACCCAACCAACCAACCAAAAACCCCGAAGTCATAGGATCTGGCTGTATTAGTCGAGATCCTCCTGAGAAAAAGAGTGAATAGTTTTTTTGGCTTGCAAGTGTTCTACTTACAGTATCTGTACTTTATAAAGGTGAGAAAGTGCTGTTCATTCAACAGGAACCATTAGAGTGTTGGAGTTTGATCTTTTCCTGTCCAGGCTTAGTCATACCCTCTCTCAAGACTGTCCAGCCAGCTCCGAGTTCATAGGGGGAAACAATAATCCCTTTGCAGTGCCCACGCTTGCTAACCCAGGAGCTTTGGTAAGGTAGCTATATTGAATGTTTGTTCAGTTTACCATATTTTCAACCCTTGCTGGATTTACTGGCATGTAACACCATTGTAAGCCAGGGCATGTGATTATGAGGGTTGCAAGCTGAATAAGTAGGAAGGAAAAAGGGCAGAGGAGGTAGCATTGTGTAAGTTAGTCAGGAGAACTGGCGGGCTATGGTCTGAGGGCAGGAGAAGATGGAATCCCAGCTCCAATAAAAGACTGCATTGACTCTTCCTCTATCCTCCTTTTTTATTTGGGCCTTCACTGGACTGGGATTGAATGTTGAACACCCCTGTTGGTGAGAGTTTGTTCTTAACCTAGTCTACTGATTCAAATGCTTGCCTGTTCCAAAGGAACCATCTCACAACCCACGAGAGAGAGTGCTCTACCAGGTAGCTGCTTGAGATCCACTAGCTGGGTAAAGCTGACTCACGTTGTCCCTCACACTGTCCACTTCACAGACCTCCTCTTTTTTACACCTGCCCTACTGTCTCCAACCATGTCCTGAACTCAGATTTTTTCTTCTCGTCTAAAGTCTTCTTTCTCTCAGTTGGCATCTTACACAAACGTTGCCACCTTCATCTGCTAAAATGGGCAAGACATACTGACTTATTTTCAGTCATTTATTCTTGTAAATTAGTTAATATTTATTTAGGATGTCTTTTGCATAGGCATACTTACATACCCACAACCAAACACATTACATATATATTATTAAATATGATCAAGGGTCACAGTATGATGAAAATGATCTGTGACCTGATAGCTCTGCTAGAGTATTTAAATGCATATGACATCAGAGTGTTCCTTCCAGTAAAGTCAGAATTACTCATAGACAGTGGAGGGGTAATAGTCTTATTGGTCCTCTTTAATCTTAGCTGCCTTTTGATTTGTAGATTGGTTCTGAAACATTCTGCGGTCATTGGTATTTTAAGTAATATTTTTTCCTTTAATGGTGCTAAATAAAATAACTTTATATCCCGGCTTATCAATGCATTGTAGTTTACTTATTTGTCCTCTTGGATGTGAATTCATTTCATGGGAAATTAATGTAATAAGTAAAAAGCTACATAATAAGCTATGTAATAATCTTTGGTAGTGTCTTAAATCTTCAGTGTGAGAAAAATTATCTAGATATTTTGTCACCTTTGGCCATTGAGCGATATCCTTAATCATAGAATATTAATCAAAACAAATAAATAAAAGAGGACAGGCAGGCTTCACTCTGAGTCAGTGTCAAACTTCCTGCATTGCTAGGACAGTGCCTGATTTACCTGGTATAATCTTAGAGCTTAACCATAGTGTGAATTTATGGTCCTCACTGAAACTCTCTTGAACATTGCAAATACCCAAACAAAGGAAAATGAGGAAATGAAATTCTGGGAATTTAGAGTGTAGGGTTAGGGAGTCTCCCACTATGGAAACAAACACTAGGATCTGGGAAAGCAGGGAACTGCAGATGTCCGGAGTCAGGAAAGAGTTGTATGTTGCTAGGAATTCTATAAAAGCAAGATTAACTTCGAGGCAGGAATTGGAGTCCCACAATCTCTGCAGGAATGTTAGTCACTGCAGCTCCACGGGGTGTGCAAGCTTCGTGTCCCATTGCAATAGTAAGGCTCTGATTGCTTCTGCATCTCAAGACATCAGTTTAGCATGAAGGGAAGCTTTGCTACTAATACAATATTTTAAAATGGCAACAATAAAGAAATAGGATTGATTTTATACAGTTGGTGCTACTAGCTCATTCTGTGGCCACATTCTACAGCATAAGGGACAGTCAAAAGAGAGCTAGGCTTTTCCCTTAAGTTCCCCAATTTCTCAATATTCCTTTTTATCTGTCTGTGAGGTAAAGAGAATACAGAAGTGACACATGAGCTCTCCACTAGCCAAGGGGCTCTGCTGGCTGCTGAGGTTCTGTATGCAGGAATGATCAGAAGAGCACAAATCCTTAGACTAAGGGACAGGTGGACCCTCAGGACATGAGGGAGAGCCATCTCACAGCAAGCAGTGACAGAACAGGAGGCAGGCAACTGTTCTGACTCCTCGTTCTTCTCACCAAGCTCATGATTTTAATGGTGTCTACTGTCCTGTCTACATCCCTTGAGTATTCCTATGGTGACTGGGAAGGGAATGTAATGCTAAGTTGAGAAAAACATGGCAGCTTCTGTGTTTGCTGGCATTTCTTCACCATGAAAATAACCTCATGCAAGAGGATAGTGGTTGACCTGGAGATGGGAAGAAGCAACTAAGAGCTCTGGGTTGCGATCTTTGTGCAAAGGCCAGGGACAGAGACCAGTGGAAGAGCATCTTGGAAGTGTGGCTGATGTTTAAGTTCCGCATCTCTGTTCGGTGCCATGGACTTGCTTTGTAGACCAAGAATGATAACTCATTCTTGGAAAGATGAGGCACTGTATAGAGAAGGTCAAAAGGAGGACAGAAAGTGGCCATAATGCTTCTTTGTCCACTTATTTATGTGCCTGATGATTCATTTCTTTCCATTTATTCAATGCTAGAGCCAAGTTAGCTGACATGAGGCAAAACAGTTGTTCTTGGGCTCAGGTGACAGCTACTGTCTGCCTGGATGGCCTAGGGTCAGATTTCTGTTGGATGGTAAGTTAAGAAAAGAGGGCCAGGGCCAGTGAGATAGCTCAGCAGACTAAGCACAATACAGGTGGAAGCTAAAGTAACTTCCTTAGGCAAGCACAAGGACCAGGGTTCAATCCCTGGTAATGCACAACACGCCAGCCCCACCTCCAGGTGTGCTGAGCCAACCACCAAGACTGGGCGTAGTGACACACACCTGTAATCCCAGAGCTGGGGATGCTGAAAGTAGAAGGATCACTACAAGTATGAGCTGCATAGTAAGATCCTGTACCAAATACATAAATGAATGAATGAATGAATGAATGAATGAATAAATAAAAAGAAAGAAAAGAGGGCCATAGAATTTTCTTCACTCCCTTTATATCACATCATCATGTATCTTCCTTCACCCTCAAGCTTGTTCTAGGGATGAGTGGTATAAATGTATAGATTTCTGCTCAATTAGCCCTGCTGCTTCAATACAGCTTATTCATTTATAAGAAAGCCTTTGTCTCTGCAACAAAATTCCAGTGCGCAGAAGGGTCTTATTTTGGACAGTGTTTGATTTCCTAAGAAGTTATGTGTATATGAAAACCAAAAAAAAAAAAGAACCAAATCTCAAAACCCACAGTGTTATTTTAGACTTATTAAGAAAGTTGCAGGTTGTATGTGCTCAGGTAGCTCTAGTTTTTATTAGCCTAGTCACATTAGTCTTAGGCTTTCTCACCATGAGAGACATCCCTGTATATAGCAATACACACCAGCTGCTCCCATGGGTTTTCTGGGGCCCTTAAGAACAGGTTGTCCAGCTGCAGCTTTAGATAAGGAAGGGGTGGGAAAGTGCAGCCTCCCCTAGTCTTTCCCCCACCCCCACACCCCACATGCCACCCAGGCTCTCCAGATGTTTCAGATTCCAAGAATGTTTGCATTGATTAAACATTCTATTTTTTGCTTGTTTCTCCATCCCAGACCTTGAAAATGTTATCTTCACTTTTATTGCTTGAGATCAGGGCTATTTCTGGAAGGTGTAGGGTTCATGGAAAAAATTCCATTTTTCTTGTTCTTCTTTCTTCTTCTTTCTTCTTCTTCTTCTTCTTCTTCTTCTTCTTCTTCTTCTTCT
>NDGN011426917.1:0-11685 GCA_002564285.1 Tympanoctomys barrerae | reverse complement strand
GCTAGGACAGATTCAATAATTAACACTGTGCATACATTCTTCTTAGTGGTTAATTGCTGTACATAAATCTTTCGCCTTTTACTTCACTATTTCATGATATACATATGTATATATTTATATATTTGTTATATATATTTTATATATTATATATAACTTATTGATATATTTTAAATATATTTTAGTGTATTAAAATATATTTATAAAAATATATTAATATATTTTATATATTAGTTACATATTATATTAGTTGTATAATATATAATAATATACATGTTACTATTACATATTAGTATATATAAAATATATGATATATTGATATATTTTAAATATCTATTAATGTATTGTATACTAATTTATTAATATTAATATATTTACCAAATATATTAATATTTCATATATTAGTTATATATAACTAATTATCGCATCTCTCTAAAAAGGTACATATTCAAATGGGTCAAAAATATAATTTTGACTTGGGAAAATTCCCTTATGTCAGAATTGATTCATAGTCAGGCATATAAAGGATATAAATGTAAACTCCACTTAACCCAGAATTTTACTAATGTTAAAGCAGTGTTTTAAGGGAACTCTCCGGGAGAGCCAATAAAAGCTTCACGAGAGAAGCAGCACTTTCCAAAGTAAACCAATGTCTGTCTTGGAGTCACGTGGTCAGTTCTCTATCTCCTGTTCTGCTCTCATCCCACATGGGGATGAGACCAGGGCTGGATGTAAGGGGGACACAGAGGGGAGCAGAAGAATAAATTCTCCAGGGAAGAATCACCTGGAGAATCAACAGGAAGTACTGAAAAGAGATTTATCCTTGCTCCAGGTGCAGCCATGCAAGTAGAGTAATTAAAAGCTTCTCTCCCATGGGAGCTAGAGAAGGAAAACCAATCCTAAAATGTTGAGACTAACTGATTGGCAGCACCAGTGATTCTGGAAAAAGGAGGCTCTGGGAGGTGGCCCAGCATGGGGCCTGTGTTCTCAGTGTGAGAAGTGAGGACCATCCAAGAGCTCCTGAAAAGCAATGGCTGAGTCAGACTGGCGGCTTTCAGATCTGCATGTTAGCAGGACTAACTAGGACTGCAGGACTTCTAGGGGTAACCAGTTGTGTCTCTCCTCTGAAAAGGAAATTTAATTGGTCTAAGATAAGGCCAAAGAATTTTTAGAAGCAAGAGTTTTGGCTCAGAGTTGCAAATCTACAATGTGGAGATTAAAATAACATCAAGTCTGTTTAGGTGAAGCAATCATTCCAAGTTTAATGTCAGTGTTGTTGGTTGATAAGAAAACTAAATGTGGATCAGACCTGGTTTGTATCCCTACTCTGTCATTTCCTGTGGGCTGAGACCTTTGACAGGATAATTAATCTTTTTGAGATCATCTCCCTTTTTCAAGCAATATATCTACAGCATCTCTTTTATAATGCTGATGTGAGAAGAGAGAAGGCTGTTGACTGCAGGATTTCCTAAAATGTTTCCATTGTTCCTTCCTAGGCTCTATAGTGAAGTCTTGAACATGTCATTCTGAGCCACTTGCATAGTTATTGCTTTATTATGTGTATTCTCTTTTTATGGAAAAGCAGTTAATGACCAGGTATGTGCTTCTGGATTAACTGCATTGCACAGTCTACTTACTGGGTGCTCCAGGAGTAGAGATGGCCATCGTGCTGATTACCAGAGCCTTGGGACAGATGGGAGCCATTTCAGCTTCTAAAATAGTAACTGCTTGCGTCCGACAGTGGAAATATGCACAAAAGTCCAGATGGACCACTGGATTCGCTTGTCAATGTACATAAGTGCCATCAGTTGGATTCCATTTGCAGACACACACGTATCTCTATAGCCCACATGTGTGTCTTCAAAGAGTCCTGCACAGTTCACTTCCATTCATTCATGGAACTCAAAATTATCATTTTTTTGTTGTGCAGTTGATTTTGATAGGAAAATAGTAATTTTTCAAACAAGAATTATCTGTGAGCCTTCATGATTAAAATAAATGAGAGAAGTGGGAAGAAAAAGAAAGAAAGAGGAAGATGTAAAAATGTAATAAAGTAGACTAGAAAGAAAAATATAGGGTGGGCTTTATGTAATTTTGATGATAATATAATTTGTAAAATTAGTTGAATTAAACACTTGATCTGGATGTTTCCATTTGGAAGCTTTTCTATTAACATTGCTTTCCTGGAAAATACTCATTTTCTCTCAATAGCAGAAATTTATCAAATATAGCTCTCAGAAACAAAGCCAAACATGTGTGGCCATTGGAAATGCCTTCTCACTGTTATTCAATTTTAGTCTTCTATAAATTATAAGATGGCTAGTGAGAATCACTATTGCTGTGGCTTTCAGATGTGACCTCTAGCACTTGGTTTTGTTTTCACTATGTTGAGGTCCAAAGAAGCAGAACTTGAGACAGAGATTCATGTGAAATTGATTTGCTAAAGGAATGCTTATTGGGAGACACTCCATCACGGGTCTCTTGGATTCATGTATATTTAATGAGCAGAGATGCTGGCTAATTATCTGTTCAAGGTTATTTATATAGTAGAACCATGGGAGCTAGAAATACTGTGTCCACTCACAAAAATAGTTTGTTTATTGTCCAGTATGATAAATATAACTTTATTATTTCAAATGTCTCCCAAAGACCTATGTGCTAAAGCCTTCGTCACCAACCTGTGATGCTATCGGGAAGTCATGGGACACTTATGAGATGAAGTTACTGGAAGAAGTGCAGGCCACTGAAGGGTTCATTAGGAGTCTGTCCCCCTCTCTCTTGTTGCTTCCTGGCCATTGTGTGGTACACACACAGCTCTGCTTATCAGATGCTCCCACAGGCCAGCAGCAAGGAAACTAAGTGAACATGAATTGAAACTTCTGTGACAGAACAAACTTTCCTTCCTTGAAGCTTATTGATCTCTGACAGTATTTGGTCAGAACAAGAGAAAGCTGACTAACTCTCAACATTTCCTTCTAGCAAAAAAGTGGTAAATTTGCTGACTGCCAAGTATAAAAATTGTGGTTCCCTAACCTCAAGGCTTCTCTCCTGCATATGAGCCAACTTTGGGTCTAAGTATCTCACCTGGCTGTCCACAACACCCACTGGGAAAATGGGCTTGGAAAACCATGTGAAAATATGATACTTTCTCTACTGCTATTGTCAAACATTCTAAGCTATCCTTGCCTGTGACACAGCAGTTTTATATCTTCTCCCAGCATCTATGAAGTGGTAGCAGGGTTACTTATTAGCTTGCAAATAGAATACAACTCAGGCACTTCATAGTTCTTGATGATCTTCTCAATAAAGATTGGGTGTTAGAAAGGCTGTAATTTCTGAAAGAAAGAATCAGTATTTGATGGGCCAATTAACAGTATTCGAAGGCACTCCAGGGGAATTTGTAATGAAGATTTGGGCCAAGTTGTATGATCCATAGGCAATCAGTGACCATTAATTTGTTAATGAGGCTAACTATAGAATCTACTTATAGGCTAAATCCTAGGAGGAATGCTCATGGAACGTTGCTATAGAATTAGTTGCTGTTAATTCTCTTCAGTGAAGAGGGGTTTCCTTGCCAATCCTGCAGTCAGTTTTGGACCCACTCTATTTTGATAAGTAGTCTGAAGGTGGGCAATAGAAGTTTCCACTGTTTTATAGAAAAACTACAAAGATGTTCAATTACACTGCATGTGAAAGGAGAAAAATTCACAACTATTAAAGGGAGAGTTAGATGACTGTTAGAACTCTAGCATAATTATGATAAATTTCTCAATAATTTCTAAGAGGACATAGAAGTTAGAGAATATTGTTGGTTAAAAATTCTCCATAGACTTTTCATATTTCTCATGCACAAGGACCAGAGGCATGGGGCTGGCTGCCTTTGTTCTGGAATATCTTTTCAAGGGTAATTGATTATTAAAGAGCTTTAGAAAACAGAGAGAAAAGTCTCCCCACAATAAAGGGCAAAATTGTTTACTTTCTGTTATAAAAAATTAATAACCCTTAAATTCAGTATACTTCTATGAAACTACTGTGCATGGTTGTCATCTGGATTTTGTTAAGAACAAGAGCTCTGAGCTTTTGCCAAAATGATGATTTTCTGTCTATTTTTATTGCTATGTGAAGGAAATTGTCCTTTATCTTTGTCCCAGGAATCTCCTAGTTTCCCATGTTGGAGAAACAACTCTGACTGAGTAACTTGTTACCTTACAGCTGCAGCAAATCTCCAATACTTCACAGCATTTTATATTACTCCCTAGAGAAAACTGCAGTGTAGTGAGACAAGCAGAATATGGAAGAGGAGTAGCTAAGCAAGACAGTGGTTTAAAGTCAACTCTACTTTTATGATGATCTAATGAGAGAGAACCTCAGTGTCTCCACTACTGGAGGTGAAAGTGCATCTTTGGGCTTTCTCATGCCCAGCAGTAATTGGCTCTGTGCCACCTACAGTAACAGCAAGGGAGGGTACTGTAGTCAGGCACCACCTAAGAAGGAAGCTCCAAACACACAGGTACCCTCCCTCCTCCAGAGAGAGCTAAGTTACAGATTAGCAGCAACACCCACAGCAGCCTATACATGGGATCCCAGGGCACCAACTGCATCTACTACACTGACATTAATTAAATGCTTCCAGTATGGATAGGAACATTCTAAGAAAGTGTAGCACAAACTCAGGTTGCACAGCAAAAAGGAACAATTCTAGATTAGTATAATGGCCTGAGAAAAGGTCAAATTAAGGGGAAAATGATCACCTAGTTCTCTGAAGCTGACTACTATCCCATACAGACTAAAACTGACACAAAGAGAAAAGGTAGAGAAACTTGAGCATTTGTTTTCCATTCATATTTTTTCTCCTTTTCTAGTTCTCTAAAGCTTGGGCTTCAAAAACCAACAAGGAAATAACTTCTCCAAACATTTTGAAGTTAATCAAGAAATTTTTTTCTTTTTTCGGAACTGAGGATTGAACTCAGGCCCTTGTGCTTGCCAGGCAAGTGCTTATTCTACTGAGCCGTCTCCCTGACCCCAAGAAATAATTTTTAAAAGATTTAAATACTACATCAAATACTAATAAATTGCTAAAGAGTACTACAATCTGCACTTCAGTTTTTTTGCATTAAAAAGAGGTTTCAAATAAATATAGAAACATAAACTAAGAAACAGAAAGAAATAAATAGGAAGTCCAAGAGATAGAGCTTTTAAATAGCTTCAGAACTATTCTAGTGTAGCTCTCTCCTAAATTATAAATCACCCCCCTGAGATAAAACAGTATCATTAGATTATAGCAGCTCCACCTCCCCCACAGTCTTCATCCAAATAGCACTGCCCTCAGATCACACTGGCACCTACTAACACATCTTCATCGATTCCACAAGATAAAAATGTAACGTCCATGGTATTTTTACACAATGGAATATTATTCAGCTATTAAAAAGGATAATTTGAGGCTTTTGTATGTAAATGGACACAACTAGAGACTATTGGTAAATGAAATAAATCAGATCCACATTTGCAAGCATCGTATTATTTCGCTAGTGTGAGAACCTGAAAGAGTAAATAAAATTAGAAAGGTACAACAGATACTGTGAAAGGGAAAGGATTTCTTCAGTGGGAAAGTGAAACTGGAATGAGGAAAAGGACAAAAGAAAGAAGGGGGAAGATATATTTAGGTATATATGCAGGATAGTTTGGATAACTGTAAAGCTGATTTTTGCTAGTCTCTTGAAAGGAACAGTTAATGCTTAAAATTTTTCTTTTTATTCTCATTTTTTTCCTTTTGAATTTTTTATAGCTCTCTTGTTATTGCTTTGTTTCTTCTTTAAACTAATTTTGTACATTTATATCTTGTAACCTAAACAACTAATTTGAGGATAACATCATGCAACACACTTTCAGAAATATCAATATATATAAATACATGGTGATGAATAAGATAACCAGTAAAGGGCCCAGAACTGAGGCAGATATGCAAAGTAGGCCAAGTGATGCTGCATTGGGAAAGGATGAGGAATACGTGCCTGCTGGTTCAGGGCTGTATTTGAGTGTTTGGCTGGCCACACAAGATTTTAAGAGTCACGAAAGGTGGTTGCCAAGATAGCTTGGTGGTCTTGTTCTACAGTGGGCCATCGTTGCTCCTTTGTGTTATTGCTCAGAACTTAAGAACTACTTTGGTTCATAACCCTTAAGTTTTTTTTTTTTTAATGTCAGAATCAAGGGAACAGATAGATGCTAAGCAATGATTTCCCATGTGTGATGTCTGAATATCCTGGATGTTCTATGACAGATACAGTGACAGGCGACCTCAGGAACAAAACACGACTTTTTTATAAAGGTAAATATGTAGAAAAGTAACTGATACAATTTATGAGATATGACTGAAATATGGTGAATATTTGAATTTTCAAGAAATTTATTCCAGTACAAGTTACACTCAGATTAATCCCTTCAGAATATCCCCGTGCTTTGCTGCACACTGATCGCCCACCAAGTCTCCTTTGTGAAGCAGCTCTAGAAGCCCTTTTTCATGACTGTCTCTAGTCATGCTGTTGTGGCTACCTCTGTGTCCTGAGTTGATTCATATGCTTTTTTTCATGGTCATTTTCACTTTGGGGAACAGCCAGAAGTCACATGGTGCCAGATCTTGACAAATGGAGTGCACAAGGAGATGCTGTGCTGGTTTTTTTTTTTTTTTTTTGTNGAGTCTCTCTACATAGCCCAGACTCATAGTGATCCTCCTGATTTCTGTCTTCCTACTGCTAGGATTACAGGTGCACACCATAATGCTCCGACTTGTGCTGTTCTTATGAGCCTGCCTTTCAAGAGATGACACTGACAGCAGTATCCACCAAAAATTTTAATCACAATTTCTATAGATACACAAAGAAGACAACTTCCAGAACTGCTTCAAAGTGGCAAGAACAATGGGATAATTGTGTTCCAATGAATAGGATTATTTTTAGCAGGATTAATGGTATTTTTTTTGCCTGCAATAATTTTTTTTGATTTAAGCATTCACTGTACATTTTCATAACCCCTTGCAAATTCTTCAGAAAGTATTCTAACATGTAATTTGAAACATCACATATAAGTGGGAAAACATAACACATGTTTTATATTAACAAAGATGTACAAGGTAAAGATTAATGAAAACCCTTGTCAGGAGAAAGAACACAGACACCCATAAAATTAAGCATCTCTGTCCCTTCAATCTTATTCCTTTCCTGCCTGACTTCCTATGGATAACCACTTTTTGAATTTTGTAACAGTACAACATCCTTACACTTCTTTGCAGTTTTACCACCTATAATAGCATTCATAAAACAGTGACTTCATTTTGCATCTTTCTAAATCTAAAATAAGTGAAATACTACTGCATGTGCGATTTTGTGTGTTTTGCCCTTTCTTTTTTTAACCTTTGTATTGTGTTTATAGAATTCATTCATGCATTGTTTGTAGCCACATTTGCTACTTTATATTATATTCATTTTTTGGAAACACTATAATTTATATATTGTATTTTGATAGGTACATCAGTGATATTAACTTTTGAAGTAATGTTACAGGTATTATAATGTATAGTCACATGTAACTCTTCAGGTATATTCTTAAAATATTTGTTACATCAGAGAATGACCCTTTAAACTTACTGGGTAATTTCAATCTATCTCCAACACAATTTTACCACTTCACATTTTCATCAACAGTGAGTGCGAATTATTTTCCTACCTTTTCACTGTTGAGTTATATCAACTTGTTTCTTAAGTTTTGCAAAAAAGGAGAGTATTGAAATACCTTTTAAAGTTTTTATATAAAAAGTGCACACTAAAAAATGCAAACACTAACATAAACACAGAAATTTCCTAATTGTGTTATGACTATAAAAAGTAAATATAAGTATATAACAACCTCACAGGTCAAGAAATTGAAACAGCCGGGTGTGGCGTTACATGGCATGCTGGGAGGCTGAGGCCAGGAGGTTGTAAGTTTGAGCGCATCCTGGGCAACATAACAGGTTAGCAAGACTCTGTCTCAAAATAAAAATAAACCTAAATAAATAAATAAAGGACTAGGGATGAATATTAGTGTGAAGGACCTGGGTTCAATTCCAGTTATACACAATACACACACACACACACACACACACACAAATACAACAACCAAGAAACCAGGAATTGAATTAAAACTCTCTGTTGCACCGGAACACCATCCCTGCCACTGTCCCACATGCTAGTCCTCCTTCTACCTCTTCTACTGGGTGACTATCTGCACTTTTGATACTATTGTACATATTCTTTCTGACTTTATTCACTCAAAATATATTTATTAGATACTTCCATATTATTGCATATAGTATTTCTTTGGTTCATTTTACTCTATAATATTCTATGATTTCAATAAATCACTGTATATCCGTAGAGCTTTTGACAGCTGTCTTAATTACTTCCCATTTTTGTCTTTTTTTTTTTGAAGCTTTTTTATTACATTTTATTGACACATTTTTTTAACCATAAACTGCTGGTTTTCCCAAAGAGAAAGAATAGAAAAGACAGACACAAAAAAACAAAACATTAGCATCAGATTATGAGAAAATAGATGCCTGCAATGTAGAATTACTTTTAATGCTTCTTATTTCAACTGACTATAACAATAGGAAGTTTTTAAAGAGAAAATTATTTCCTAGGAGATTGAAGAATAAGACCTTGAATTTTTTTTCTAGAAATACAAATATTATAAGTAGTTAAGGATCCAAGATTGTGTTAAGGGTGTGCTATTTTAGCCCATAAGCATGTATGAAGATAGACAATAGTTTTGTAATGTAGATTTTAATGCCTCATTGATATAAGAGAGAAAATGAAACTCCTGACCTGAAAAGTACCTGGGACAAGTTCGTGTTCTCTAAAACCAAAGAATGAATTATAGGAGCAAACAGAGGTTATGAGTAGAATATATTTATTGGGAGGAAAGAAAGCTTCTGTCCAAGAGAGGGACAGAAGGGGGGCCCAGAGCAGGTCCCTGGGAAGCTCACCATGCAGTGAGGTGGGTCTAAAGTGGTGGAGAATATGGGAACTCGTTTAAGTGGGCATAAGGTGGGACAAACCTATGGTCAACTAATGAGATTACAAGCACCATTGCTCACATAAAATTGCAACCTGAAGAAGCCAGAGCAGTCCTCATCCATGATTCCCTCCTGGCAGTTCAGGCTACTTCTTCAGAGGGGGGAATGTTGTAGGCAGCTGAATTAAATAGAAATATTAGAGGCAGTCAGACAGGGCCAGGCCCTCAAGGAGACAATATGGAAGACAAGGTGACTTTCCAACTTTGGAAGAGACAAACACTCCCTGCTGTGGGTCACACCTCAAGACAAAAGAGCAAGCAAATTCAGCCACATACTTCCCTAGGGAGGGCAGCAGGGATTGGTATTCTAAATAGGTATCAATTACCTTGAAAGAGCCCAAATGAGTCACTAACCCAACCCCCAACAGGAAGAGGCCCTGTCTTGTATTCATGCCTGCTTGCTACATGACTCACTTCCCCATTTGGTACTGGATTTAACCCATTTTTGTGTTTTATAAAGAGCATTGCTCTATGCATTTCTGTGAATATATTGAGGCATATTTCCATGGGTTTCTGTCAAGCATACACACACAGAGAGGCAGAAATGCTGGGCCAGAGTGTATGCATACATTTAAACTACTTGGTTCCTCCCATAGAGGTTTTGGAGGATTTCCAATGTACACTGTCATCTTCTGAGCAAAAGGCCCAGATCAAGTTTTATGTTAAGCCTTTCAAGGGCCAGGGAGATGGCTCAGTGGAATAAGTGCTTCACTGGCTGGCCAGTGCAAGAGTTCAATCCTCCGGTTCAATCCCCGGCTCTGACAAGAAAAAAAAAAAAAAAAAAAGCCTTTTAGTTATAGTCCTTATGAAAAGTCTTTGTTCAAATTTCTTGCCCATTTTTCTGTTGGGCTATCTATGCTAGATACTTGTAAATCATTTTTATGTATTCTGGATATGAATCTTCTATGTATGAATGAAATAGGTTCAATTTGTTCATTTTACTTTGAATTTTGCATCTGCATTAATAATCAAAGTTTACCAGCAAGCTTGTTTTTACTGTTTTTTCCATTTTTTTGTGTCAAAATTATAATGATGTCATAAGGCAAATAGGGATGCAGTTCCCTGCCCCCCCCCACTGAAAATATAGTTAAAAGTTGCTAACATTTCTTCTTTAAATGTTTGGAAAAATTTACACATGAAACCAACAGTAACTAGAGTTTTCTTTGTAGAAAATTATAAATTGTAGATTCAACTTCCTTAGTAGCTAGAGATTTATACAAATCTTACATTAATTTTCCTACTCACTTTGGTAAGCTATATTTTCTATATAGCTATAGAAAATTTATATAAAATTAAATTAGACAAAATTATATTTTGTCTATTTTTAATTTTTGAGATCTTATTTGAATCTTATCTAGAGTTTAACACTTTTATTTTTTGTGTCAAATGACAAGCTATAGTGATCTTCTCTATTCTATTCCTTTTTTTTTTCCTTCTAGTTTCCTTGGTTTTAACTTTGTTTTCTAATTTTTTATTTGTATGCTAAGGTCATTTGTTATTAGACTTTATTTTTTTCATATATATATATATATATATATATATATATTTATTTAAGGTGATAAACTTCCATGTACATCCCAGAATAGTTCACAAATAGTATTTATTATGTTTTAGTTAAATTAATTTAATATTTACTGTTACTTGATGCATGGGTTATTTAGAAATATGCATTCTAATTTTAAAATAGATAAAAATATTTCAACTGGTTTTATGTTGTCAGTTGCTAACTGAATTTACCATGGTTAGAGAATGAAAAATGGTTCACATTGTGAAGCCCTTTTACATTCTGTGTGACTCACATAGATGCCTGAAAAGAATGCTTATTTGGAAACTTTGGGAGCACTCCCTTATATATATCCTTTTAGCCTAGATTAATTGGTTCATTTGCATCTATACTCTTACTGAAATTTTGTCAAGCACTGTTATTAGTTAGGAAGAGAGCTATATTAAATTATCTTATGTGATATTACATTTGCCTGCTTATTGTTTTCTTTTTTATACAAGAAATATCTATTTTTTAATTAATTTATCTTAAAGAGTAAAAATAAACACAACAGCAAAAACAAAGACAGAAACAGAGTAACATGCAATAATATACACGGTGCAGATTTTCAAAACAAGAATAGCAAATTAACAATGGTTATCATATTGTGTATTTTTATCATCAAATCTGTTGCTCAGATTAACAGATATAGTTATGCAAGATTGGACAAATAATTGAACATTAATGCTTGTTTTCAATAAACCTTAATTTTTCTTATCCTACTTATTTATTTTTTATTTACATGTCCAAGCTGAGTTGCATAGTGAGACCCTGTACCAAATACATAAAAAAAGAAATTATAATAATTGATAAGACAATAGAAATGGCACATATTTAGAAGATTTCAGAATAAGGCCTGGGGGAACAGGCAGTGTGCCCTTGAGAGGGCAATATGTAAAGCTCTGAGTGAGAAGCCTATTCAGTGGAACCCCAGAAGTTTGGAAAAGCCAGGAGTGTGGATCATCTAAGGAAAACTGCAAAGAGGGAGCAAAGCCAGCCTAAGAGAGAAGCCATGGGAGCTACCACCATGAGTG
>NDGN011426897.1:0-14197 GCA_002564285.1 Tympanoctomys barrerae | reverse complement strand
AGAAGTCCCCACCCTATGACTGCATGAGTCTTTGGGGGAACAACTAGACACAAACCATAACATGGGGTTTTGTAAGGCTCTACCCCTCACATATCCTGTACTTTCACCTCAGGGAGCCTAACTTTCCACAAAGGTTTCCAATGCATCCACCCAGATGGCTACCCAGCCTTGAACTCAGCTCCGGCATTTCTGCTAAGCCGCAAGCTTCTACTTGGTGCCCTTAGCACAGTCAAAGCCAGTCTCCTGGGCCCCCTCCACCCTCTGCTTTTCCTCTGACAGCCCCACATATGCATCTCATCTCCAAGGCCAGGCTTTTGCCTCCTGTTTAACCTTCCTATGCCCTGACTCACTTAATCCGTTGCCAACAACATCTACATTTCCTATCAATACAATTTCGTGTTTTCCAGAAATGAGTTAGATCAGATTGTCACACCCCTTTCCTGAAAATCCCCTGGTTGCTTTATGAAATCTACAGAAGAAGCATGACTCTTTGCCACGAGCAGCAAGGCCCCCAGGCCCCACTAGCCCTCTCGGCCTCACCCCCGCGCTGTCCTCCACTGTGCAGCTGTGAAGGAGCAGCCAGCCCCACAGCGGCACCTGGAGACTGTGAGCTGAGAGCCACATAGTGGGGGCTTGGGCCTCCACAGACCTGAGCCTCGGCAGGACACCATGTGATCCTTCCTGTTTCTCATCACCTCCAGGGTTCTGTGAGCTCTGGGGCTTCCTCCACACCCCCTCAGGGCACAGTTGCAGGCCATAAAACTGCCCAGAAGCAGAGTGGAGGGGCTCCTTGGTATGAACTTCATTTGTGCTGCAGTTGTATGGCATCAGCTGCCCACAGGCCACCGTGTCCACTCTGCCTATTCTGTCCATGTAAGTAGGAAAAGGTCTGAATGTGGAAAGGGCTGGTGGCTGCTTCGTTCACCCTTGCCTTGCCCTTGACACCTACGCTCTCTCATTGCCTACTGTTTTTGTAAGCCCCATGCTATTTGATAGCTGGAAACTCACTTGGCACCTCAAAAAGTAAGTAGGAGATAAGAGAGGAGGAAGGTGAGGGACAGAGGGGTATAGGAGTCAAAAATGATCAGGATATGTCTCATGCATGCACTAATTTCCAGAAGGAACATCATTATGTTTTGCAAACATACACTAACAAAAGAAAACAATCCTGTATCTCCTTAATGAAGTGTTATAGGAATATTGCAAAACTGTATTTGTTCAGGACACTAAACTTAGGCAGTATTTTGATAGTTCACTAACCGGCTTATCTGAGTCCTTTGTTGGTGGACACTGGGGGAACCTAAAGTATGTGCTCTTACTGAGCTGGGATTTCCTGTGAATACAGATCTTCACATGCAAGGAACATGCCCAAGGGAAAGTGATAGACAGAGAGCTGAGAGTCTGAGGTGTGAATTGGTCTTGCCGCACTACTGAGCTTCTCCAAAGATTATTCATTCACTGCTACCCATCTCAGCTGTGAATCTTGGTTTCCCTCCATGGGCATGTTGGAAACCCAGTACCTAAGTGTGTAGAAGACGCTATGCACCCAGGAGTGGGAAGGTAACCCGCTGGGGATGCTGGCAGGCTGGTGGAGGTCGCTCCCAAAGCATCAACCTCAGGCCCTCTGGGATTGGCTTATATATGTTTTGCAAGCAGGAAGTACAGAAGCTTGAAAGTGTGGTGAATTCTTATTGGATAGTGTCAGTCATCTTTTGTTGCCAGGCAGAAAGTCCTTGAAACAAGTTAGCAAACAGGATGTGTCTGTGGCTAGGAAGCACAGGGTGTGCAGCTAAATGTGGTCAGACCGAGCTGGGTCAGGCTGTCTCTGGTCTACAGCCGGCATAGCCAGTCAAGGCTGAGTGAGCGTAACGGCTGTGGCCGGCTGGATGATCACACTTTGTCCTAACGTGGTACCAGACTGCCTGTTGATTTCTTCTTACTTTCCATCACAGCCAAGGTAGTAGGATAAGGAAACATCATTTCATTGTTTTCAACTTCATCTTTAAAATGAGAATCTGAGCACTTCATATTGACTGCTTAAATTCTCCACCTTCCTTTATCAAATATCTTTTTCTTACTTTAGAGGAGTACCTAACAAACAAAATGTGGTAATTCGGTTCGTATTAAAGATGATCTCTTCTCCATCCAGGTTTTATATGGGTGAATTTGTCAACCTTTGACAAAAATACATGAGTAAATAAGAGATAAACTAAAGTCTGGGTAAGTGCAAGTAGGAATAAGAAAAAGAAAATGGAGCCATACATCCAGCTAACTCTGTAACGCTCCTGTGTGATACTCTCCAACTTGTGGTGGGTTATAACCCAATAAACTCATCAGAAGCTGAAAATATCATAATCAAAAAATTTTCTTAACAAGCTTAACCCATCATAGCTCAGCCTGTTCTATCTTTAAAATGTTAATAACATTAGTATACAGTTGAGTGAAAACCTCTAACACAAAGTCAATTATATAACAAAGCTTTGAGTATCTTGTGTAATTTAAGTACTGCACTGAAAGCAGCAAGCAGAATCTTGGTACAGATACACACTGGCACCGTAATACAGCTGAAAATGTGTCAGTTGAGCCATCATCAATTGGGGGCCACTGTATAGTACAAGAATTTTACAACGGTGTGTCACATGTTTTGGAGGGTAAGGCAAATGTGCATACCTACAATTAGTGGCCTACAAATTTGGCTCTAACTTTTCTAAGTTAAAATTAGAAACTACCAACGAATGGTTTGTCCAAGAACAAACCTCTGATTAGCAGATGGCACAAAATGAAACAGGGAAACTTAAATCAATTTGAGCTTTATTAACATTAAACATCCTTTTCTATTTACTTTAATTTTTCTTGCTGGGAGTTGAACTCAGGACCTCATGCGTGCTAGGCAAGCACTCTACCACTAAGCCCTGCTGCCAGCTCTGAACAGCCTTTCAGTAAAACACATTATTAAATTAGGGATTAGAAGGGCTTTTAAAAATACTGTTTCCTTGGGACAGCCAGGTAGCTCAGCAGACTAAAGCGCCTGCTTCGGCAGATTCAAAGGCCAGGGTTGGATGCCCGGTGGGCCTAGCACGGGCGCACTGAGACAATGTGGTGCTCACCTATAACCCCAGCACTTGGGAGGCTGAAAACAGGACGCTCACCATGAGTCCAATCTATGTAGTGTGACCCTGTACTAAATTAATAATAATAATAATAATAATAATGTTTCCTAAAATGGAAAACATTTCAGGTACCAACAGAAATATTAAACTAAAAGGGCTTTAAAAAATAAAGCCTAGAGATTATGTCACGATTGCTTCTCCTGCCCCTGTGGCCTGCAGGTGACTTTTTTCTCATCACTTTCTGAATCGTCCTTCTGCACGCTCGGCCGCCCCACGTGCCCGTGGGCCTCCGACCCACTCTGCGCCCAGGAAGGCAGCCCCGCCCAGGTCAGAGCTCTGCTCCTCCGGTGATGCCCGCCTCAGGCTGGGCGGCCGGCAGGGGCCTTGGCCCGCCCCGGAGCTCCACCGTCCCAAGCGCACAGATGCGAATCCCGAATCCGGCTCTCAGCGGGCAGGTTTCAATGTGATGAGCAAGGAAAGGCTGCCCTTGTCATCCTCCATCTTTTAGCGCCCTTCAGTCTCTAGGACTTTGTACAAGAAGGCAAGGACGAAGCCTGAAGCCAGCTAACAATCTCTGTACACTATTTTTTAAATGCTTCATAAACCACTAAACTTCATGCAAAAATGTAATCTACTATTGCTACTCCTGATTGAAGCTGTTAATATTTTTGTATTTTATTTGATGAAAGAATAACACATTTTTATAACCAAATAAGAAGAGAAAAGCAACGGCTTATTACACTTAATAACGTGTAACATTACCTGCAAAGTAGTTACTCAGTATAAGACGAAGCCAAAAAAATTCTTACCAAAAAAAACCCACAAACATACCTCTCAATGGACTAAGATAAATTTTTAGTGTAAAGCCAAATACTTCCCCCAATTATATATTCTGTTGTTTAAACACATGTAATTTGTGGAAGTAGCTGGGCTTCTCCTGCTTCCTATTTATGTGTCTTCTATTTTGGCGCTTGTGTGTATATATTTACATGTACCAGTTTGTACATAGTGTATCTTGTATAAGAGAAACCACGGGATATTTGAGCTTGTGTGTGTGACTCGTTGCACTTAAAATTCTGTTCTCACAGTGCATCCATTCACCTACAAGCGCCTTAAGTTTATCTTCTGGCATGGCAGTGCAGCACTCCATGGCGTATAAATGCCACATCTCCCTTGTCCTTTGGTCTGTTGATGGCCATGCGCTTTGTTTGCAACATATAGATATTATAAGTTGTGCTTCTCTTTTTCTTTTTTCCTGTATTTAGGACAAGGTCTACAGGTCTACAGGGTGTACAGGGTCTCACTATGTACACTGGACTCGTGGTGATTCTCCCGTTTGCAGCCTCCCGAGTGCTGGGATTACAGGCATGCGCCACCACGCCCAGTCTCAATCACCATCTCAGCTCGCCCCACAGGCAGGGCGGGCACAGCATGCCAGGGATCGAACCCCAGCCCCTGCACTCTGCCTCAGCAGGCGCTTTAGTCCGCTGAGCTATCAGGCCAGCCCTTAAGTTGTGCTTCTATAAACATGGGTGTGCATGTATTTCTATAGTATGATGATTTAACTCTTTGGGGAAGATACCTAGTAGGAAGACAGCTGGTTTGAGGACTCTCCACACTGTTTCCCATAGTGGTTGTACTAGTTTACATTCGCACCAACAATGCGCTAGACTTCCCTTCTCCCCACATCATCACCCACATTTGTTATTTTTAGGTTTTTTTGATAATAGCCATTGAGGGGTAAGGTGTTGTCTCGCTGGAGTTCTAATTTGCCTCTCTCTGACACCCAGTGATAACAAGCATTTTAATGTATTTATTAACCATTCGTACTACTTCTGAGAAGTGTCTATTCATTTCAGTTGCAAATTTTCTGGCTATGTCTTTTATTGGGAGAACCTAACTTTTTTTTAATGCTTTCTACATTCTTGATATTAGTCCTTGGTGGAATGGCTGTCAAAAAAAAATTGCTTTCCTATTATGTAGGTCGTCTCTGGGACCGCTGGTAATGTTCATCCGAGACGTGCTAAGTGTGCGCTGCGGAAGCCGCGGCCTGCCTGCCGAGCCGCTCTCGGCTACCCCGGTCACATGCTAGCATCTTCCCTCTCCCACAGGCAGCCCTCCTGCCACCGGCACGGGCACCTTGCTGATAACCCTGGAAGACGTGAACGACAACGCTCCCTTCATCTACCCCACAGTAGCCGAGGTCTGCGATGACGCCAAAAACCTGAGTGTGGTCATCGTGGGGGCATCGGACAAAGATCTGCACCCAAACACGGATCCCTTCAAGTTCGAAATTCACAAACAAGCCGTCCCTGATAAAGTTTGGAAGATCACCAAGATCAACAGTAAGCCGGGTCTAACAGCCTCTCCTTCTTCTCCACTCTGAACTCCAGTTCTCTTTCCCAGCCCGCTCTCTCTCCCACTCTCCCATGTGTTCCCATCTCACTTAGGTCACGCAGTGTAGACTACTGACAGCTTCCCTGCCGGCAAATGAACACAGTCTGTACAAATGCTGAATATCAGTTTCTTTTTTTTTTTTAATGTATTTTAGAACAAGGTCTACAGGGTCTCACTACACAGATTGGGCTCATAGCGATCCTCCTGTTTTCAGCCTCCCAAGCACTGGGATTACAGGCATGAGCCGCCAGGCCAGTCTCAGTCACTGTCTCAGCGTGCCCCGTGGGTGGGGCTGGCATGGCACACCAAGGAGCAAACCCTGGTCCCTGCATCTGCGTAAGCAGGCACTTTAATCCGCTGAGCTATCTGGCCAACCCTGAATATCAGTTTCTTTTAAGTGCAAACTATACATGCCCACCTCCACGATGCCCTCTGTACAGTGTACCTGAAGCCGTATGCTTGACCTCAGTGTGCTCCTCATGCATATGTAGTCCCTGCGTTTCTGCCAGCCTGGAGCAGCCAGTCACAAGGTAGTGATTCTTTGTTCTTTCTCTTCACTCTTCATTTTAATTAAACTCCTCAGGTTCTCTCTTTGTTCCTGGCTTGCTTGGAACATTGGCCAACCAGCTCAGCCTTCAGCCTTTGAAAGCCAATCTCGCTGCTTCTCCCCATGGGTCTCTGGGTCTGCTGTCTCCTGTCTCAGAGATAGAGAATTGTATTTGTTTGGGCTTTTGCCATAACCTTGGAGAGCTCCTCTGTGGTTTACTCACCTTCATGAGAAACAGAAGCACGGGATGCGTGGGCAACGGCAGCGCCAGTCTTCCACGTACATTGCAGGCCTCCCCAAACTCAACCTCATCTCTCTGATGACCTTGGCTTTCATTGAAGACTGTGCTATTGTTCTTCCTATCTCCACCCAGTACTGAGAATCAAACCCAGAACCTTCACGCAAAGCAATATCCCCAGCCCTTTTTATTATTTTTTTTTAAGACAGGGCCTAAGTCCCTAAGTTGCCTAGGCTCAGCTCAAACTTGCTATCCTCCTGCCTCAACCTCCCAGAGTGCTGGTATTATAGATGTGTGCCACCACACCTGGCATTGTTTATGAAAATTGCCAAACAGTGTCTCTCTCCCAGTCTTTCCACATAGGCAAGTGGAATTCTAAACTTGACCCAAAATTCCCATTCTCCACCTGAGGAACTCTAAAGCATTCCTACATCCACAGCAGCTCTTTGCTTTCTTCCTAAGTTCACCTCTCATTTAGAAGAGCAAAATGAAGCAACACAAAAACAAAATCAAAAGCGCACTACACACCCTTGATCTTCAGTGGTGACTCTATCGTGCTCCTCGCCTGGTCAGTTTCACTGTTGCGTCCCTGGTACGACTGCAGAAGGGGACAAGGATGGCTCCTTTCATCCTGTCTGGAAAAGTCTTACACAATTGTGCATAAAATTTCCTGTCAAGGAATCTCATATCTATTGTTACGGGCCTAGCTCAGACCTGCTAAATACCTTTCTTATGATCAGTTCTGCTTGTCTATTTTACTTCTTTCTGAAGAATAAACTCTATGCCAATATCTATAATTACAGCAGCTCTTCCCTGGGCCAAGAGGGTCCGTGTTTTCCTCTTTGGTTTCTATAGCTACAAGATGTGAGCACTTAACGCCGTCCCCTCCAAGTCCTGGAGGAGGGGAGGCAGGAATTGCCCCTTGAGTTAGTCTGCACTGCCCAGGGCAGCCACTGTATTGGTCACCCCAGTGAGGAAGTGTCCCCCGGTTGTGTTTCCATGTCCCCAGACTCAGTCTCCCTCCTGATTTTGTTAGATACATGACTTCTAAATTCTCTCTGCTATGCCTATCTTTTCCTCAGAAAGAAGCTTTTTAAAAGGCCATTGCCAACCATGCTCATTAATGCCAGCACCCCAACTGCTGAGGCAGGAGGTTCACAAGTTCATGGCCAACCTGGGCTGGGCTGCACTGAGAGCTTGAGGCCAGTGTGAACTTTGTCTCAAAAAAAAAAATCCCCAGCCTTCTGAGTGGCTGAAAGCAGCCTGCCCCAAGACCAAGGACAGGAGAGGGGAACTTCTGCGTACCCCTCTTCTGCGTATGGGGTGGCCAGGGTAACAGATGGCCCCACTGCACGTGGACCTAGGGGAACTGGGGGAAACTTAAGCCCCGCCCTCCGTGCCCTGAATTCTCCCCCCATTCTGGGGCTGTGGGTTAGCGATTGAGCAAAACACCATCTACACGTCTCGTCGGCACGACAAGCACGGGGGTCTGCCCCACGCAGCAGGGCTGGCGACTTGCACATCGCTGTCCCAGCGTGAGACACCCTCTTTGTAGGTAGAGTAAGTGTGGAGGAGTCCTCAGCACGTGATGACCTCCACGACAGTGGGCCCCAGGAGGTTGATTCTAACCAAGCAGAGCCACAGGACAGACATGCCCTGGTGGAAACACCCTGTCGCTGCCCTGCTCCACACAGGTGGCACCAGCTGTGGGTGGCACTGGGCATCTGAAATGTGGCTTCTGCCACCCAGGAACTGAACTGGTATTTTACTTGACGTTCATTAATTTAGATTCTAACCGTCCCCTGAATGTGAGCTAAAAGGCGGCGACTGTGCTGTGCCGTTCTGGTCGCTGGACCTCCGGTCTGCGGGGTCCTGTCCTCCTCCCGTCTCATGGGGCCCTTGTCTTCCAGATACACACGCGCTGGTGAGCCTTCTGCAGAACCTGAACAAAGCCAACTACAACCTGCCCATCATGGTGACAGATTCAGGGAAGCCGCCCATGACGAACGTCACGGACCTCAGGGTGCAGGTGTGCTCCTGCAAGAACTCCAGAGTGGACTGCAACGCCGCGGGCGCCCTGCGCAGCCGCCTCGCCTCGCTCCTGCTGCTCTCACTCCTCAGCTTAGTGTGTGAGTTGGCCGGACCCCGCACGGGGACGGCGTCGCGTGCACGTCGCCACCGTCAGAGACCCACTCTATTTCCTTATACAGCATTCCCAGAAATTGCTCCCTCGGGAATCATTCCCCTGTACTGTTTGTGCTTGCGCGGGAGACTTAGTCTGCTCCCGCTAATGCTTGAAGGCACCTTGGGGGCCCCCTGCTGGCCGTACTGTGCCAAGGCACTCTGCTCTCGGGCAAACCCGGGGCCAGGCCGAACCCTACCCAAGGCCCCTCACTTAATTCAAAATGTGCCCAAGGGGGTGGGGAGATGGCTCAGTGGAATAAGCGCTTGCCTGGCAAGTGCAAGGGCCTGAGTTCAATCCCCGGTTCCACCAAAAAGGAAAAAAAATGTGCCCAGATTGGCGACCTGGTCCACTACAAGGCTATTTCTTTCTTCATTGTGCAGAATAATCTTTTACAAGGTTCAAGTAGCTATTAAACCTTTCTAGGAATAGTCATGAGAAGTCACAGATTTAGTCAGGCATGGCAACACCGGCCTGTAATCCCAGCACTCTAGGAGGCTGAGGCAGGAGGATCATAAATCTGACCCCAGGCTGGGAAACTTAATGCTGTAGCAAGATTCTGTCTTGCTTTTTTCTTAATTTTGTTTTAATAAGTTGGGGATGCAGCTCAATGGGAAGACCCTGGGGTCAACCCTGAATGCCTTACAAAAAAAATGAAAGAGATAAATTTATAAGTCATACTTTTTCACTAATAGTACTGTTGTAATGAAGCATTTAACTAAATGAGTTATTACACTGAGCAATATAAATGTAAGCATAAGATGAGTAAGCACTTCTCCGATGTTCTCCCTGTTTGTAATAATAGTCCAATGTTAACCTTAGCAATGTTAGTTCTTGCCATCCAAAGGACTGTGGGACCTTGCTACTTGCATTTTGAGAAATCCTTGCTGTAATTTTAAATTCAGGAGTTAGAAATTGGCAGAAAGAGAGGACAAAGGCATTTTATCCAGTAGTCAGCGGGCCAACTCGAGCCACACACTTCAGCATCGGGTGCCTTCTATGTACAAAGCGGACCAGACACCTGTGCAGGGAACTAAGAAATGGAAGCCCAGCTGTGTCTACTCTCCCCGGAGAATGAGTCACCACCCTGCGCAACCTGCTCTCCACCCAAACTGCTCTGCCAACCACACCTTCACCAGCACCCTCAAGCGACAAAGCCCTGTGGATCCCAACCAACCTGAGGCCCTGCCCCTTCCCTGCACCCTCCCTGCACCCACTCCCATCACAGCCCCTCTGTGTTTGCTAGCCTTGGTTCCCAGCTCCATGCCTGTGTGAAAACTGAGGGGGCCACCCCTCAGCCAAGAGGCTCATCTTCTCCTGTAATGTAGGAGACACTGCCACCCAAGGGCTGAGACACAAGGCAGGAAGTGGCCAGGCTTCCAGGACAGGGACACAGGGTTATAAAAGAGCAGGAATGGTCCAGAGTGACGCTGAGTTTCCAGCATCACCTCACACCTGATACTGATGGATTCTTGGCCCTGGGTTCCTAGGGTCCAGACAATTCCCCTGTGAGCAGAAGCTTCCCACGCTGGCTGTCCTGGCTCATTTACTGGGCCATCACCATAGCCATAGGTCACCCGGATGCACCAACTGCAGAGACGAGCATGGGTCTCAACTGTGGCGCACAGGAGCCCACCAGGGGGACTTTGCAATACATATCCTGCACCTGGGCCCTGCTCTTGTGGAAACCCCATTGCTGGAGGTGCGGCCCAGGCATGCGTCCATGCTAACGGCCTACTGGGTGACTCTAAGGTGCTGGACAGTGGAGAGCACCCTAGTCAGTGGTCTGTCCTAGAACGGAGGCTCCCGGACATCCTCACAGCAGCCCCCGGTCTGCTCCGCACCCTGGACACTTGCTGGCTCCCTCCATTTCCTGTTTGGTGGGAAAAAGGCACAGGAAGGAGAATTTAAGAAAATGGACATGAAGACACTTAATACAGCTGGTGCTCGGAATCCTCAGGTCCGGCAGGGGCCTGCGGGCCCACTATGCATTGTAACGGATGAAGCAACCCTGGCAGCGTGGACTGCTGTGGCATCAGCCTTCCAAAAGGGCATCTGAGAAGCTTATGGAGTGCGAAACTGTATACAATAGGAAGTTATTAACTTCGCAACTGGAAAGTATTGGAGACAGTGTTAACCCTAAATTTGGCTTCTGAAATGGGATGGACGTGTCTTCTGAAAGCACTGAAGCTCGAATTCCAACCCAGTCAGAGTCTTTGGAAGCCTTTTAGGGTCAGGAAAGTAAGGTGGCATGACCTGTTTGATGTTTCTTTGAAGCAGGGCCTGCAAACCTCATCCCGCAGGCTGAATCTGGTCCACAACCCATTTTATAAATAAAGCTTTATGGGCACACAGCGTTGTCCATTCCCCAGCATGCTGTCTGGTGCTGTCTGCTACGATGGCAGAGGTGGGCAGTTGGAGCAGGTACTATCTGGCCTGCAAAGCTGAACACATTTACCATCTGTCCCTCCACAGAAAAGTCCGGCCAGCCCTTCCTGCAAAGCACTGTCTGGAGAACTTAAGTGCTTGTAAGAGCAGATCCCACCATACATTGCAGAAAGTAAAGAAAGGGCTTCTCCGCCCCTCAGAAAATATTCATATCCAAGGACTAGCATTCGTACCAAACACCCTGGTGTTTGTGGCTTTCTTCTATATTGGTCTGTGGTTTGATCCCACTTTAGAGGTGAGAAAACTGGTACTCAGAAAGCTCCCTGGGTGAGTACGCAGGGAAGATGGCTTTCGCCGGAACTGGGGATTGAACTCAGGACCTTGCACTTGCCAATGAAGCATTTATTCCACTGAGCCATCTCCCCAGCCCCTTAGACCACCTCCTTATGGAAACAAATGATGAAATTTGCATTCATGGTGGCACTGGAGATGGCTTTATTGCAACTGAGAATTGAACCGCAGGATCTTCCCATCCTTCTTTGACATCTAAAAATAAAGGAAATAAAACCAATGGCATTGAGAGTAATAAAAAATGGAAATGGAACTCTTGTCACTGTCAGTTCTTCTGTGTAAGTGGCATCCTGGCGGCATGAAGGGGTTGCATGACTCTGCCCTCAGTGCCCACCCAGCGCAACTAACCGTGCCGTATCCAACCGCATCTCTAGTTCACCCGCCCAGCTCTGCGCAGTTCAACGCAGGCAAGCCTTAAGAAGATTTTTCTGACCGGTGCTTCAGGCTTAATTAATCAGAAAGAGCAAGAATAGCAAAAGAAGATCAAGCAAACCATTGTAACAAGAACAAAATTTAATGTCTTTTTTGGGGGAGGGGATACTAAAGAGCAATCTCCATCACTGTAGAATTTAAAGAGGCCACCGAGTCAGACAGCCACTAAAGTATTTTTCTTTTATTTATAAAGGTATCATTTGCATATAGTGAGACCGGCCAGTGTAAGTGCACCATGGGATGGGGTTTCGCGACTGCATGCCTTGTGCAGCCGCACCCCAATGCAGAGAGCCCCCAAGCTCCTGGTCCCCACGCACTCCCAAGCCCCACACTGGTCTGCTTCATCTGCAGAGCTTTTGCCCTTTCTAGAGTTCCCTGGAGTGTGCCAATATTCGGTTCTTTCTTATTGTGTATTCCTCTGCATTGTGGGAAGGGACCCAAAGCAGCACGGGCTGTCCTCTTGCCTGAGGATGGCCCCGAGTCTGCTTTGTGGAACAGCTGTGGCCCCTAACGCAGTACGACTGTGTGGACATGGAGAGCTGACCCTGGAGGGGTTTCTGAGTGCCACTCACATCCAAGCTCACGGCTGTACATAAATTACACAGACCACCTCATGAATCACCCCGGCAGCCCCAGGAGGTAGGATCATTTACATTGTAGCTTAAATTGACTTAAGAGAGAATCGGAGACTCTAATTCAAAAACAAAGGGATAGAGACTTGTTCAGTGGCTTTTGTCCAGTCCAATTTTTTAACCCATTGCCTCCTGAGGGACAGTTGGAAACGTCTAGAAATATTTTCCATTATCATCACAGGCAGGGGGCTGCCAGTGGCATCTAGTGGACGGTAGCCAGGGATGTGGCTGGGTGTCCTCCCGCGCACAGAGGCCATCCAACCGCAGATGTCACTGCCGCAGATGCCAGGGCTCCTTGCGCTGCTCCCTCGCACAGCCAGGTCCTGGAAGCGCGGACCGAGAGATGGAGACATAGAAAGCATCAGGCACCCTGAGCGTGAGCGGCCTTCGACATTCAAAAAATAAAAAGACCACTTACCGAGCCTAAGAAGACGTCTGAGACCAAGTCCTTCAGCAACACCCCAATGTTTACGACTATCTTGCCAGCTGGCTGATGAGATCCGATGGCTGTGACATGGAAAGCGTGGCCCCAGGGCACGGGCGCCGAGTGGCACAGCGCCTGCCCTGTGGGTGAGCACTGCTGGATGCCAGCTCGACCGGCGCAGCCCTGCCAGGACTGATGAAGGCCAGCTGAGCAGGACCCATGAGTCCCTCTGTCGCCTGCCTCCTGGTGGCACTAGGTTGTCCCTCACCAAAGCCCAAGAGTGAGGAGTTGACAGCCGCCATGCTGGAGAGAGAGGTTCTGCAGAAGGTGGCATCCAAGCCTGGCCTGGCATGCAGACTGCTCTTTGTGAGAACTGTACAGATACTCCTTGTGCTTTGCAGAGAGCAGGGAGCAAAGCGTGCTGTTGCAAGCGCAGGTGTGGTGCACACCTGGAATCCCAGCTACCCGGGAGGCTGAGGCAACAGGATCCAAAGCTTGAGGCCAACCGGGGCAACTTTAGGAGACCCTGCCTCAAAATAAAATGTAAAATGGGAGTGTGGGTATAGCTCAGTGGTAGAACACTTGCCTAGCATGCAGGAGACCCAGAGGTCAATCCCCAAAGCAAAACAAAACTTCATTTTAAACTGGATCTGGACATTCTAGGAAGACAAAGCTCCTCCCCGGCCTAACTCCACGCCGGCTGCGTCACCTGAGTGAAGCAGGTAGCAGGGCTCGTGCTGGGCTGCCCTCCCGTCAGCCTGCACAGGAAATGGAATGCAGGGCTCTGAAATCATCCTACACAGATGTCATTCTGACTCTGCCACTAGAGCAACCTGGTCTCCTAGACTACAGTCCTCCTCAACAGATGCCTTGTGTCCTCCCAGGAGCACAGCACCTCCCACCTATGGCCGGATGAGTGCTGGCTCCCAAAGACGTCCTGCCCCTGGAACCACGAACATGTCACCTTACCCAGGAAGAGAGACTGTGCAAGTGTGATTAAGTTCAAAGGTGGGAGGACGGAAGAGGCAGCATCGCTGTCGTTGAAGGGGGAGGGAGGGGCCCCAGTCCAAGGAGTGCAGGTGGCCTCAGCAGCTGAGCAGGCAAAGGAAGTAGACTCTCCTGGAGCTGCTCGGGGGACACAGATCTGTTCGGACTCTTAGCCCCTGAGCTATGATTCACTTCAGGCCGGTGACTGCACTCCTGTAAGAGAATATATCTGTTTCATTTCAATCCACTATATTTGTGGCCATTTGCTACAAAAAGCAGCACAAGGAAACTAACATCCCTTGGTGGAAGGACCACCAATGTGTCTCTTGGGCTATGTGATACATCTCAGTCATCCATCAGTCTCTGAGCTACAGAATCAGCTTGTTCATAACCTAGCACTTCTGCGCTAATGTACGTAACGTAAGGCTCGTTTGTAGCAACTCTGATAGCTGCTCCTGGTCTCAGAGGAGATGTCTGGCGTCTGTAGTCATCATTAGCATGTTCAGCGA
>NDGN011426896.1:0-10674 GCA_002564285.1 Tympanoctomys barrerae | reverse complement strand
TTTAGTTACATAGGTCTTGCTTTAACTTGGTCTTAACCATCCAGCAGAAAAGTATAACCACAATGTACAAAAATAAAGCTGTATTAATGTGCTGAGCTGTAAATGGCTGAAATCAACAACTTTGGACAATTGCCAGTTGTGCTGATAACTCACTACTATTATGGACTATTAGACTATATTGGGTTATTTTCCTGAATTCAAGCAGCTACAATATCTGGACTGGCATCAAGCATGAAAAGACACTTTAAAGGCTTCTCCAAATACTGCTTCTCTAACAGCAATGGAACACACATCTCTAATAAAATAAAACAAAAAAGACAAATATAAATAAAGTAACATTTTGTAGTGAAAAATAATAATATATATATGATACTTAGGATAGATATACAGCTACATTCTCTTAGTTCAATGAGAAAAAAGGCTTGTACTAATAGTGTTTAGACAAGATTTCATGTCTACATCTTGTCCTCTGAATAACTACTATGAAGACAATACACAATGTATTAATTATTGTAATTGTTCTACTAACCTGTTTTTGAAACTGTTTCATTGATACTTTATCTTTTTCTCATTAAAATAAAAAAATAAAAAAAACATTCCAACCATATGATTATCAATCTCTAAGTTAATAAGAAGGTAGCGTTTATGTAAGTTCTCCAAAGCAAAAATAATAACTTTACAATGTCATAGAATCTTTGTATTTCAGCATAGGTTCTGGAATAAATGCCAACAACTATGCTTAAAGCTAAATCTTACTTCTATTTTTAATTAACTAATATTTCCAAGGCAACCTATAATACTCATTAAAGTTAAAAATTCAACAAGATGTTCAATGCATTTCTAATACTTGTGTCCTCGATTCAAAAATCTTTTAAGGGCAAGTATCATACCAGACTCTCAATTTCTGATATTAAATATTCAAAATTATCTATAATTTACACAGTTGAGTTTGTGCTCTTGGGCTATGTTCATATATAATGCTCTTGGGCTATGTTCATATATAATGCTCTTGGGCTATGTTCATATATAATGCTACAAGATGGTCATTGTAATTTTCTATACTAAATATATTAACTGGGCTGAGATTATAAGAAATTTGACAATTGTGTTCAATAGGTACCTTCCTCTGAAACTAAAAATCTTCATATAGTTAAAAATCCAGAAAGCCAAAAAAGTATTCATTGAAAAGTCTCAACATAATTCCTCTTTCCAAAGAATATAAATCATATCATCTTTGGTATATAAATTTAATTATATATTTTTGCATATTAAACAAATATATAATTTTAATTCTATTTTATGCAAATAGAAATTCACAGATTTTTTTAAAATTAAAATAAACAAACTCTTCAAATGTCAGATAAGCGAATTGTGAGAATATTACATCAATATACAAAGATTTCCTCAATCTTAAATTGGTCAATTACCCTATCGTGTGGGGCCTGTTACCCTGGGGAGAATAAGGAAATTCTTAGTTGGATTTTGGGAGTGGAATGTAACATATTTAACCCCTAGATTATCGAAGAACACATACTTAGTATCAAATATTTCTCATTATAAATAATAAATTTTATGTATATTCTTTTGCATATAAAGGAATGTAACTACAACAAAATTCTTATATATGTATGCTAATTTCAATAGTAATTACCAAACTGCCTCCAAGCTAAGTAAAGAACATGTGTCCTTCCAAAGCTACACACCATACAGTCACTTTGAGAAAATTCCATATGCTTAAGGGCCACCAATTTTCTTCTTCCTGCATGTCTTAAGCCTATTTTTTCTACTGACTGTTTCATATTTTATTTTTCTTTACCAGTTTACATATAAAGGAGCTCTTAATATAAATCTTGGTAAATATATAGCACAACCTCATTTTCTATTGTTTATGCGAACTGTCTTCTGTTTTCTTCACCAACATCTGTAAACTGTCTTATTTTATCTATATTATTACTATTTTTATTTTATATTCAGTTTCCCAATTGAAATAGGAGCACTGATGTAAAAATATTACAATAAAGGGAACTATGTACTCCTGGGATGAATGATCCCTACTGCATTTAATTACCAGTGTAGTATACTACTGTAATGGGGGGCATAAAATAATTTACTAGAAAGCAAAATATGATTTGTAAAATCATTATATGACACATGATATATTGTTACTTGATTTAGGACCCTAAATTATCTATAAATAATAAGAAATACAAATACGTAATTCAAGAGAGCTCATTTCTTTTCAGTTTATTTCTTTTTCTCACATTCATACAAGGAAATCTATATAAATATTTATAGTTGTCCTTCTATATGTTATTTTCTATTAACTTTAAGCTTATTCTTGTTTCCTAAATAACTTTTTCTGTCCCCCAACTCCTGAACTTAATCTTATTTTATTCAAATGAACATCTGTTGTTGGAAAAATCAAATTAAATTACTTGATGAATGATTAAAGAAAGGAAGCAGCAAAAGCTAGAGGTAGAGATGAGTATTTTATTACTCTGCATTAAAAATGTTTAAATGAAAACAATGCCCTGAAACCAAAAGCTCACAGATTCAATTTTCACATGAACAAATATTATATGCTCAACAAATATTGGTTATATGCACGGATGAAAGAATGAATTAATGACTTTTTAATTCAATAATTTATATCTTCTAGGTTTTAACCTCAAAACAGAACAATTAAAACTTCCTATTAATTTTCCTCAGTGTGCTGCTGTTACATGTTTCCCAAAAGTGATATAAAATTGGTATTAATAAAAATTATGTAATTTGACAAAGAAAGTCTTCCACACTAGTACATAAAAATAACAATAACAGCAACTGTTTACTGAGTTCACCGGTGAGTCAAATGCAATATCCAAATTTTTTTCAAAATGAATTCTATTATTTTGGTGTACATAGCTCAAAATTTAATTTAATCACACATCCTTATCATTAAATTTTATAATGCCCATCTACATCTATTTTGCTGTGACTGAACTTAACATTTGCTGTCATGTAATATGACATTTAATCACCTATAATTTAAGGACGGCAAATCACGCAATAAAGAGCACCAAGTATAAAAGTCAAAATAATCATATAGTAATTATATACTTCTTAAAAATGATGTGATTGTGAGAGAAGTACAAAATCAAAAATCACTTTATAAAACAATGTAAAGGTAGAGGGCATAAGTCAGTGATAGAATGCAGGCTTGAAATCTGTGAGGCACTGTGTTCAGTCCCCAACACTCAAAGAAATGGTGTACATTAGGGTCCAAGGAGATGGCTCAGTAGAATAAGCACTTCCCTGGCAAGCACAAGGGTCTGAGTTCAATCCCTGGTTCGGCAAAAAAAAAAAAAAAAAGAAAGAAAGAAAGAAAGAAAAAAGAAAAAAAAAGAGAGAATCAGTGTACAAATATATGGAAAATTCAATTTACATAGAACAGAAAAACATGTAAAAATTCTGGTTATTTTGAATTAAATTTTAAAAGAATAAGAAAAATTTGGGGCCTGGGAGATGGCTCAGTAGAATAAGTGCTTTCCTGGCAAGCATAAGGGCCTGAGTTCAATCTCCGGTTCTGAAAAAAAAAAAAAAAGGAAAGAAAAGAAAAGAAAAAGAAAAATTTATCTTAAGGAAGATAAATGAAGCCAAATAATTATTTAAAAATTTGCTAATAGCACATATTAACAAATATATGGGTAGAAATACAAAATTGATTCCAATGAGTGTAATAAATTTATATCTTATCAATGTATTTCTAATAAGTGGACAAAGTATTAGAAAAAGATGAGTTTAACAAGTCATGGAAATGTGAACTTATTTTGTTTATGTATATTGAGATGGGAATGAAAATGCCCATATAATGCTTGTACATCTTGTACATGTGGCATCTTATTCTAAACAATGGACCCAAAAGAAAATGCTGTTATTATGAAGAGGAAAACAAACATAAAATTGTAAATATCTAACTTGTGATGCAGTATTATAGTAATCCATGGTCCTCAAGAGCTTGTTTTTTCTCAGCTTAAATTTCAGGCTACACAAAATTTGTTTTATATTTCTCAGCATGGTGTAAAAAAATACTCCTAAATACCTACATCTCTCTCTGATTAGCTATCTGGAAAACTAATTAAGTAATCAATGAGCAGAACAAGTATAAGTCAATAGTACCTCTGATAAGCATGCAGGATCTTCAACCTACAACAACACAGTTGTCAGCAATTACAGGGGAAGCTATACCTTAAAGTTCATTAAGATACCTTGTAAAGCTATTAAATGTTATCAGGAAATGTTTTCTCTACCATTTGTAATGCAGCACTTTATTATTAAATTTTAACTCACACAGTTTATTTCAAGTGAAGAAATCACCAATTTTATCCATTTCGCTCAAATATATAATTTGCATAACAACCCCATATTACATTTATCATTCATTCATTAAACTAACATGCATTTACATTGTTTGTAATGTGTTCCAGATGTTCGGCTATTTACAAACACATAAACATTAATATGTCAGTCCCTCAGCCATCAATCAGACAACAGTCTAGAAGAGACACATACAAGAATAATATAATTGATAATGATAAATAGATACATATCTTGAATGTAAAGTAACCTTAACTGCAAGCTTATAAAAGTGAAATCACCTTAGTACTAATATTAAATTATCTGGTTCACAGTCTCCCATTCATAACTATAGGATGTAAGATTCTCCATACCAGGGTTTCTCCAACTATTTCTGGATGTACTTCAGAGATTTAATGTGCTACTGGCCAACCATGTCCTATTACTCTGTTACTACATAAATGATCATTAGCAAAAAGGAACACCTTCCTACTCAAATATAACTAAACTTCCTCAAGACTCCAGGACCCCTCTCTAACACCATTCCTTTTCAAAGTAGAGCAGAGCTATCTTCAATGAAAATGCAAAGCTATTTACCTCTATTCTGCTTATCCTATAACGTTAAATGACTTTTCACTAACCTGAGGATAAAGTCTAGATTTTTTCCAAGATGTAGCCTTTAGTCTTCAGTAAAAAAGAAGGAAGTTTACTAAAACAGAAGTCAATAAACTCTCTTGGATAGATGTAAAAGAAAAGAATTAAAAATACAACTGAGACTCTATTCAGTTTTCAGAAAAGAAAAAAGAAAAGGTTTTAAGGCCTGGAGAAAAGAGGATGTTGGACAAGGCAACTTTCTGTGTAAAGAGCTATCATCCTCAACACAGGTGCTTGCTTAGTCCTTATCTCTCAATAAAAGAACAAAGACTGAGATGTAAAGAGAAACCTTTGGCAAAACAAACAGAAGAAGTGTTTATTGGCCATTGTCTTAGACACCCTGTGACATGCTTTTAAAAAACCTACCAAAATGGTCACGTAATGAACATCTTCAATAAAGAAGCTTGCACTGAATGAAAGACCAACTGAGTCTATGTCCTTTCAGTGATTCAACTGCATGACATCGCTTGATATAAATCAGCAGTCACTTCAAATTTCAAATTCCACACTGGATTAATACTTCAAAAGGTTAATGATTTAAAAAAAACAGGTACATACACAGATTTACTTTATTATTTGGTGTTTACAATGTAAGTATAAATTTTTAAAATTCCATTACTCAAACAGCCAATCTTTAAATTTAAAACACCACACTCTGTACTACCAAAGGACACAATTTCCCATTAGCTTAACAAACACTGTATTTTAAGAATTTCATTACCTTATAAATTAGATAGATACTTGTGCTAATTTGAAATGTGATTGCCTACAAATGTGATGACATATAGGAAGAATGCCAGTATGCAAATGTTATGCAAATTAGTAACATAATAGTTTTTTCTTTTACTCTGCCTTTACCCTGAAACATCATCTATGCATATAATCAATAGTTATTTTATCTTAGCTACAGACAATTTCACTGTTCTTAAAAGACATGTGACCAATTCATGCCAATGGCTATCAATAATGTTGTCTTTTTGCTGAAATATATGCCTGAGTAAAATAAAAATATATATATTTATATAAATGCAAACATATTCCCTCAAGAAGGCATAGTTTATATATATACATTTCATATTCCAATTTTCCTCAGGACTATGCACCTGGAGGTATTTTTTCCTTATTATACTTCCTTCATTTTCCAGTGGCCTACCATATTAATATTCAGTGCATGTCTGTGTTTTTCAACTCTATTCTCCATAATCTTCTCTAATCTAAAATAGAAATTTGATCTTATTTTTTTTTATGGAAGCAGGATCCTGGGTACTGTAATTTATTTTGTTCAATTACACCATAAAATTAACACATTAACTTACATTTAACGTACAGATTATAGGCTGTCCTTGTTTTGCAAGATTTTGATACATACAAATTTCAGTTACTATGGATTATTTAAATAACATCAATACTAACATCACACTAAATTTCAAGCACTACACTATTTAACTAAAAGAAATTTTAAAAGCACATAAAAGAAACAAAACAAAACAAAATAAAAGGGCCAGAGATACAGAAGCTTAATCCATAAGTGCCTGCCTGGCAAGCACAAGGTTGAGAGTTAGATCCCTGGTAGTTAAAAAAAAAAAAAAGTACCTAAAGTACTTTGCTGCCAATTCTGCCCCCAAATGACAGATGTCCAAAATGATCACTGTGTCACTGATGGGCGATCACTCTGCTCTTCTTTTTTCTTCATATATAAACAGTAAAGCACATGGCATTGCTTCTTGTCTGTTAGATGAAAAACTACGTGACACTTTACAAATGTAGATAAGCAAAGAAGGAACTTTCAACAGTGGAGAAAACCTCCAAGTAAATCATAATGTACAGTGACGAAAGTAAAATTTCCATTGAATATACAAATTAATTTACAGAAGAAACAGCTGAACTTGGGGACATGGACCCTGATATCCCTGAAGAGGCTCTATAATGTGTAGCTAAGGAGATTTGCTAACGGTGAACTTTTTGACAGAAATCTGGAAAGCCATGAGATGAAACATATGCAAATATCCCAGAAAAGTGAGACAGGCCAAAAAACTGAAGATACACTCAAATATGTTGTATGACATGAAATATATAATGAATGAAATATTGAACTTGATTCAGAATTTAAAATGAATGCAAAAAGAATAGCATAGAACAGAAGCCCACTAGGTTTTGTAAGTTATATAATAAACAGAAGGCATATATTGTCAAGGTATAACTGTTGTTATTTACAAAAGAAAAAAAAACACTTTGCTGATGTTTGCAAACTTTATTTACACTGCTATGTAATCCTATTTTGCTGTCTTTTATTTCCCTACAGAGTTAGAGCAAGATAGCTTTTCACTTTGACAAAAACTTAAGTCAGAGAGAAATCATTACTTTTTCTGGTTATTAACAGGATTCTGTAAAATAATCCAATATAGTCCAATAGTCCATAATAGTAGTGGGTTATCCATAGGACTGGCAATGTCAGAAGTTGTTAACTTGAGCCTTTTATAGCTCAGCATATTAATATGGCTTTACTTTATACACCTACAATATTTAAATGGCAATGGAATACCCATCTCTGACAAAAAAGGGGATATAAATGAAGGAACATTTTGCATCTATATATACAAAACAGTTAGGACAGATATACAGCTACTTTCTCTTAATTCAATGAGAAGAAAAATTTGTACAGGATAGCATGTCTGCTTCTCATATTATGAATAACTACCACAAAGACAACAATATGCAATGTATTGATTGTAACTGTCCTACTATCCTGTTTTGAAACTGATTACTATTTATTTCTCAATAAAATCAATTTTTAAAAAAGATGATTCTGGGCCAGGGAGATGGCTCAGTGGAATAAGCACTTCCCTGGTAAGCACAGGACCTGAGTTAAATCCCCAGTTCCGCAAAAAAAAAAAAAAAGATTCTGCATGATCACACCTGATTTTTAAGGTCTTGCACCACAAATACATTCTTGTATTATTTTCTTCTTTTTGGTAGTTTTAGAGGCTATACCCAGGGCTATCGCACTAAGCTAAGCCAGCCATTCTTTTATTTTTTAACGTTTTAGTTTTCAGACAGGGTCTTCTGTCAGTCACCAATTTGTCCAGATAGGGTTGAAACTTGAAATCTTTCTCCCTTGGCTTTCCAGAGCACAGGGTTTCAGGCATGCACCACCACATTCATTTTACCTACCCAATCTTATTCTAATTTTAATGTTGGACCAGTGAGATAGGTCAGAGGGATAAAGCACCTGCTTAGGCAAGCTTAGACAAGTGCAGGGACCTCAGTTCAATTCTTGGAACCACATTCCTTGCCAGCCCTGTCCCCAGGGCTGGCTGAGCTGGCCAGAGTCTGAGCTTAGTGATGTATGCCTGTAGTCTCAGCACTGGGGAAGCTGAAAACAGTAGGAACACCACAAATCTGAGCTGCAGAGTGAAACCGTGTAACAACCAAATGCATTAAAATCATCATCTTTGCTATCATCATCATCTTCATCATCTTAATGTTAAGACATCAATGTTCACTGTTTTCAAATTTCTTCCATGACCATTTCCATTGTATCTTCAGTATTTAAGATGTTTAATCATCCCTTTTTTACATAGATGTCTACTTCATAGAAGAAACAATACCATATTTTAAGAATCTTTAGGCAAAAAAAAATCAGTACTGCATACTATTGTTTATCAATACTATATATACACTTAGCTGTGCTGTAGTGTGTGAATATCCATGCTGGATCTTAGTTTGCTAATTGACTAACTTATGTTTTTTAAGCATGAAAAGCAACCAACTGTACTCCAACTTGTCCATAACTAAGTAAACTTGGAGCAATTTCAAATTTTCCTGCATTTATTTCTAGTAATCATCACTCACTCAAATAACTGCAGAAGACAGAAGTGTCCTGTTCTAGGCGATATGTAAGGCAGGTTTTATTTTGTGACTCAGCATACCTTATGTTTCAAACATACCTCAAGAAGCTATATGGAATAATTAACATAAAGAGCTTAAGGCATCTGCAAGGGAAAAATGTGAATATGGCAAGAGAAGAAGTTATAAAGTCCTATGAAAAATGTGTCCTGGGATATATGTGTGATCTAAAAATCACTGCTCACTAGGATAATTTATGTTCGATTTGGAGCCTTTTAGTTTTGAATTTGCACACCTGAGTTTCTCATTAGCGAAATTTCATGTTTGGAATAATAACTACACATCTGTAAAAAACGTCCATTCATTCAGTGTTAGGTACCAAGTTATGACTCTTCTGGTTACATACCCTCAAGCTAATGGAAAAGCACAGTAGTAGAGAGTGATGCTTATTATGCATAAACAAATTCATGAAAAATCGCTACAAACAGTATGGAGCCACCCACTCTTTCCTCCCTGAGGTCAATATATACAATGCCTTCATTAATCAGAGCTAGCACTGCTTCACCTCCTCAATAGCATCTATGCTATGTATGAGAGGAGCTTAGAAGAATGAGTTGGCAGCACATTCTTCAGAACTACTAATTTTCTAAGCAATGTTTAAATAGAAAATGGTGATTCCTCCCTAATGGATTTGAGAGACAGCTCAACTCTGGGTACTACTGATAGCCTCACGTGGCACTTTCTAAGTACCTATTTTTGAAATACCACTGAAATAAATTTAAAAACAAATAAATAAAAGATTATTTAAAAATTCATTTTTCTTATACAGATGGAGAGTGGAGATGTACATCTGCAGTTCTTTAAGCAAAGTTGAAAGAAAACAAGGTTCCTTCCAAGAAAATTATGTAATTTTTCATCAGGGTGAATATGCAAAAGAAAATTATAGGTTGATGCAGTATAAAATGCTAGATTTTTATGAAATTTGTGATATAAATGAACATAAATTTTACTCACAATGTAATAATTTTACAAAGCCCAAAAAATGGAAACAAGAGGTATTAAAATGACATGCCAATATGTAATTGTACTCATGTGTTAATTAATACAAGACAATCAGTGTTAGTCCTTTCCTTTCTTCCCTTTTTACCTCCCTTCAAATCTTCAAATACCAGAAGTATTTCTCAATTATATCACAAATATAAAATTATATGAAAGAGAATTATGTGAAGAATATTTCACTGAAGTTTGAGGATTGGAGTTTTACTACATTTTCAGCTAATAGTCTTATGCCATTAAGGAAAATTTGTGGAATACAAATTTCAATAAAGCAGTATGAGGAAAATAGGAAAATGATGTGGATCTGTGACTTTTAAATGCAGACTAGAACAACAGTTTAGAAGTAAATCAGATTTCAAACTATAAATTATTCATTAATGTATTCATATGTTCCAAACACAATATATTCTGTTATTTACGTGTACTTATTTTTAATACAAATATAACCTACCAAATATATATTACTGAAACTATTATTAAAATTTTATTTAATTTCTTGGAGGTGAACCATTGCATTTGTTAAATATGTTCTTTCATAAAACCAACAATTCATCAGAAAAAATATCATAATTGATTCTTAATTAGCTCTATTAGGGCCATAAAAGGAAAGAGTGTAATTTATGTTGGTTCTAACTCCAGAACAAAGTGATTCTTTTCAAAGGTTAATCCTTGTCTTCCAAAAATATGCACTCTTTTTTTAAAAATTATTTTCTTTGTGTGTGTGGGGGGGGGAGGCAGCTCAGCCCACCAGGGGGCGGGGCTGGCTGGCATGTGGTGCTGGGG
>NDGN011426890.1:0-19183 GCA_002564285.1 Tympanoctomys barrerae | reverse complement strand
TGTGTGTGTGTGTGTGTGTGTGTGTGTGTGTAACTGGGGATTGAACTCAGGCCCTTGAGCTTGAGTCCAATCCCCAGTGAATTATTCTATTGAGCTATCCCCCCAGTCCCAATAAAAATGTTCTAGTCAGGCTTCTGATGAGAGAAATGGCCTTTAGATTATGAAAGGAAAATACGTAAAATACATATTGCAGTAGCACATAGCAATGTGGAACCTAGGTTAGGGAATTTTCTTTGCAAATTGCGAATATCTTTGTGCAGTCATTTGAATAATATGCACTAACGGTTATTAGACTCTGATAAGCTTCTTTGTTGCTTATGAACAGACTGTGCATGCTGAGAGTAACAATCTAATTATCCAAACTGCTGGTATCCAAGACACTGTCTCCCAAGATTAATGTGTTTGTATTTTGAGTTTCCCTCTGAGTGAGACAGTGGTCCTAAATAAATTGCACTGAATTGCTGTAACGAACAATGAAAATAAATCAATTTCTCATGTCAATTCTAGACTTGGGTGATTTCCACTGTGGGTTGAGCACAGCTGGTTTTACTGTATGTTAGATTAAAACAAAGCAATTCCGTGGACCATAAAGAACCAGAGCATCTTTGGGTGAAGGAACTGGCTGCTCTTCATATTGCTCTGTCACTTATAGTGGCCCTGCCCCAGGCCTTTCTTTAAGTGTCTACCTCACCCTGTCCACCTTTACCTGTCCAGGTGTATGAGAGCAGTTCTGAAGGCTGAAGTCCTGAAGACTGCTTCTGGAGCAAAGATGTCTTAATACTGGAGCTGCCTCCAACTCACAGACTGAAAGTAGATATTGAGCCATCTTGCCTGGGTTCAAATCAGACCAACTCTGCTTATTTACTAAGCGACCTGGGAAAGTCTATAACCCTTAGATATTGTGGTTTTATTGTTTGTAGATAAGAGTGATGTTGCAGAAGTGGTCTGTTCTTAAAATGAGGATAAAATGTTATCCTATCAAAACACATAAAAGTGTTGGGTACAGTGTAAATGCACAGTCATATTTAGCTATTATTATTTTATTATCATTCTGGAGTAAGATGGAAAGAGTCCCAAGTTAAATTTGAGTGTGTCTCCCAAGTTCATGTTCAGGTGCTGGAAACTCCACCCACAGGGCAGTCACACAGCCATGAACTCCTCAGAAGGAACACTGCTGGTATTGCAGGGTACTGTAGTTGGTTGGCTTGCTCGTGCCCTTTTGCCAGTCCTTTCTCTTCCCTCTACTTTTTTTCCATGGCATGACATAGCACAAAGGCTTTCAGAGTGATGAGCTTAATATGTTTCTGTTCATAGCAAAATCACCCTAACTATCCTGTTATAGTAACAGAAGTAGACTAAGATAGCCTGCAATATGAAATTTAAAAATGCCCGAGTTTGACTCCTGATTCTACTACTGAAACTCCAAGCCATGAATGTGGGAAACGGTATTTCAGCTTTAAATCTGTTTCTCTTCCATGGATAGCAGAGATATTTGCCTTGCGAGTGCATTGAGCTGAAGCAGACAAGTGTGGCAGTGAGGGAGACACTACAAAGTGGCCTGGTCTATACATCATGAAGCCACAGTGATGTGGGAACAAATCTCAGCTGGTTTTGTGACTGCAAATAAGTTATTAACCCTTTTAAGATTTAGATCCTTCACTTATAAAATGGGGACAATAGTGCCATTTATTGTTAGGTTTTACATCCAATCTGTCCCCTGATGGGCTCGTTTACAGAAGTGGGGGTTTTGGAAGGTGACTGGATCAGGAGGCTGCTATGCTTGTCAGTGCATTAATCCACTTAATGTTCAGAGATGAATGTGCTGTTGGAAGGTGGGGTCTGGTTGAAAGAAGTGGTCACTGTGAGCGTGACCTGGCAGGGTGTGTCTCCCTCCCTGAGTTGTGTCTTCACTCTCTGCTCATGGCTGCCAGACCCTTCTGCCATGTGGTTTTGCCTTGGAGCCTGCCAACCATGGGCTGAAAATGTGAAACAAAATAAACCTCTCTGTCTTAAGCTGTGGGTGTTGGGCAAATTGTCCCAGTGAGGAGAAAGTGACTAAAACAATTGTTAAGATTATATGTTGAAACAGTTTCTGGCCTGTTTCTCATCAAGTGGTTAATAAGTGGGTACCTGATGGTATCACTAATGAAGCTCTTGAAAAATGCCTAGCAGAGACTCTGGCTAATCACTTCTGTCTTCTTCATCTCTTCCCCATCAATTCCTTGGGACCTACCAGAACTCCCCCCATCCCCAGTACCTCCTTAGGACCTCTTGTATGGAGGGCAGGATGCTGTAGGGTAAGAATAAGCATTCTGTCAGAACTCTTTTCTCCAAGATAAACTCCAACTGCTTGGAAAGGGACTTACCATGAGGTATGAGCAAATGGAGGCCCTGTCCTGGGGCTCCTGAAAACATAGGATCACAGAGAGGAAGAAATATGTTCCCTCAAGAGGCCACCTCTGTCTTTGTATCTCTGTGAGGCTGCTGTTTTTCTTTCTGGTAAGTAGTCTGTTAAGGACTGCTAGCATTCCTCAAGATAAAGCTTACAAAGTCTGACAAGGATTGTTATTTCAGTTACTGTTATTCTACCAGTGTTGATGGAAGTTACTATTCTTTCTACTCAGTAAACAACATTTCCAAAGTGTCTGTAAAGTCTTGTATATGCAAAAGAGTATGGGCATGCTCATTAGCATCATTCAGTAAATCAAGGACATATGAACAATTCAGAATGAAGGCATAGGCTGTATCATGGGCTCATGAAATAGATCTTAGGGTCCTAGTTTTGCAGGAGGCAGCTGGACCTCAGAAGGTCTGAGAAACTTGCTCACAGCACCATAGATGGATGATCCCCAGATGCAATCCATCTAGCTTGATTGATTCTCAAATGTCAAAGCCTAAACACAAAGTTTAAAAAAAAAGGAAAAAGAAAAAGAAATCAAACTCTTACTAGTACTTGTGCATTATGTATTAAAATTTGACAGTAAGAGAGTTGGCTCACAGATTACTTGGATGCAGTTTGTTTTCTGTTTTCTTCATTATAAAAGCACAGTGTAAGGTCTTGAATAAGCTAAGAGTCTGCTCCTGGAAACTGATAGTACAACAAGTTCACAGTATGATAGGGGTAATGCCTATGACGATACCTGTGGTGCACAGTATACAGCCAGTAGTCATATGTAAATACTTACATGGAGGTTTAATCAACTCAAATTAAATACAGTCAATAAACATATGAAAAAATGTTCAACATCTCTGGCCATTAGAGAAATGCAAATTAAAACAACACTAAGATTTTGCCTTATTCCAGAAAGAATGGCAATCATTAAGAAATCAAACAATAACAAATGCTGGTGAGGCTGTGGTGAGAAAGGAATTCTTTTTCATTGTTGGTGGGAATGGAAACTCATACAACCATTATAGAAATCAGCAAGCAGATTTCTAAAAAAAAAAAAACCTGAAATTAGTAATTCCATGTGACCCAGATATCCCCCTGCTAGGTATCTTCCTCTAAGAGCTAAAGACATCATACCACAATGACACAGGTGTAGCAGTACTCACAGCAGCACAAGTCATCACAGCTAAACCCTGAAAGGGCTTATATACCCATCAACAGATGATTGGATAAAGAAAATGTGGCATCTACATAGAATGGAGTACTAACTACTCTGCTATAAAGAATGGCATATCTGAGATAGTTGTAGGAAAATGGATGCACCTGGAAAAATATAATATAACATGAATGAGATAAATCAGACTTACAAGCTCAAGCACCACATGATATCTCTCATTTGAATGAAACAAAACACAAAAAGAGAAAATATTGATGGATGGAAAGGTACAAGATGAATCTCTTGCAATAGGGAAGATGTCCAAGGGAACAAGGGACAGGGAAGTAAAAATAAATGTTCATGTACAGGAACTTAATAACCTCAATTAATATAGACACTCTAGGCCATAGCATGAACTAAGGGGAATGATATCAAGAGCAAAGAAAAATGAGATAGGGGAACTGGAGAAGGATGGATGAGGAGAAGAGGGAAAAGGAAAAGAAGGAAATTTATTTATTTGTTTGTTTGTTTATTTATTTATTTATTTGGTACAGGGTCTTGCTACACAGCTCAAGTGCTGGGATTATACACATGTTCCATCACTTCCAGTTTTGGTGGCCTGGCTCTGGGACCAGCATGGTACCAGCATTAAATCCCCATCCTTGTGCTTACCAGGCAGGCACTTAGACTGTTGAGCTATCTCCCCAGCCCTGGAAGGGGATTTTAAAAAGAAAGGAATATGCTATTATATGTACATATAACTATTGCCTAGACAGCTATAAACTACATGGACTAAAATCATATAGAAATAAAATTTTAAAAATGTTAAAATATAAATACTTTCAAAGTAAGAAAAAAAATAAATTCAGTTAATGTAGAGTTCTCCTTTATCTTCGTCCTAATTGGTATAGCCACCAGGCATACTTGAGAGGAACTACACTGACCAGCCATGAATGGGAATGTCAAAGACACGCTCTGTAGATCCACAAAGGGGGCACTTTTGTCTTCTAGAATTCCTCTATCCTTGCAGAAGGGGTGAGGAAGCCATATCATCATCCACAGGTCCTCTGTGGCAGTGGCTTTGTGGGCCTATCTCTCAAGACTCACTGAATTGCTGCTTTAAATGTATGGTGTTACTGGTATTTAAATTGATTTTTTTAAAAGTATGACCAGACAGATACACATCCAAGATAGTTAAATGAAAATGACAGAAAAGATCATGTAGACATAGACCTGTTGAAACTCTCTTTACATCGCTACAAAGACAAAACACCCAGGACTGAGGACTTCAAGAAGGGAATTTTTGTTCATCTCACAGTTCTGGAGGTCTAAGGCCTGGGCCTAGAGAAGGCCGCATTGTGGAAGGTGTCACAGTGCAGAAGCGCATGCGAGTGGGAGAGCTCACATGACAGGAAGCCAGGGAAAAACTAAAGAGGAAGAGTTTCCTCTTTTCTAACCACATCTTAGGGAGAACAAATTAGGATTCCCTGAGAGGATGATTTCAATTTCTCCCTAGGATCAGGCCCTCAATGATGTGATTACTTCCTGTCAGGCACGCACCACACCCCAATGCTGCCTTAAGGGGACTCAGCTTCTGAACTGCATCCACACCATTGCAGTACCAGTACCAGCTGGTAACATCACTGCTGCTTTGAAATTCACTGTCTGGGAGAGGGGGAGGACTCCTTGTCTGGCTCTGAAACAGGGCCTAACATGTGCAGCTGTCTCTGAATTCGCTTGAAATGATGTGAATAATGAGCAGCTCCCAACTTTCTCAGGCTCTTGCTGGGAGTAGCAGGTTCATGTTGATGAAGTACTTTGAATTATCCATACTAAATGTCCAAGGGATTATGCTAATAAACCTATGCTATCAGTAGCTCACTATCAAGCAGAAAGGAACAGAAACAAGTATCTCTCTAATTTGACCAGGTATCTTGGTTGTTCTCACTTTAATTTGAAGAACAGCTAGTCTTGATCTGTGCTAAATAAGAGACCAAAACCATTCTTTTTCACCTGTTGAGCTATGTGGTCCACCAAAACACATTATGGTATCTGAGGTAGTCATCCAGTTGTGTCTGAGCATAATTGCAAAGATGACCTCAATATACAACCTAACTATAGCTCTTAGCCTCACCACAAATCTCTCCCTATGAAGTGTGGCTCAAAAGGTGACCAGCAGAAATGCTCAGCAAGTTTTCCTCCCTGGGTTTTTAATGAGCAAGAAAGGTTTAACCTCTTATAAATGCACATTTAAAAACAAAGGTTTATTTACTTTCTTATCTCTTATATAAAAACATGCTTCCATTGAGCATTTTCAACAGTGCTAGACTATGAGGGAGGAGGACAAAAGGTGCGGGAGAATCCGGAGTGACCACCAGGCCTCCCTGTGCAGTTCTCATCAATCATTTTACTTATCACGTGAGACCACGAGAGCCAGTTGCTGCATTACAGGGCTGATGGAACTTGGATCTTTGAGAACTCCATTTACTATTCCAGAACCATGTGCTCTGATTAATAATAGATGGTTAACCACATAGTTAAGTAGAATGATTGGCACCTTTTATTGGCTGTCTTTAAGAATAATTTAATGAAAATGGCTGAGCAGAGAGCAGAGGTTTACTGTTGCTCTCGCCAATAAAAGCATCTGTATTTGTAAGCTAACAAATGCTAACTTCCAAAGATTAAGCTCTTGCCAGCTCCCAGAGCTTTGAAATATCCATCTAGCCCTTGTAATTTGATCCAGTGCATGTGGTACACAAGTGCTTTAAGAAGCCAGAGCCCCTGAATATTTCATTCTTTTTATATATGGATATGAAGCCCTTTTTAATAATCATCAAAATTTGACCTTGACACAGGGAAAATAATTAGAAATTATTACTCTAATGCAAACAATATCTGATGGACTAGGTAGAGTTGGGGAAGGGCAGGCTGAAGTTTGGTTGCTAAAAATGCCAATAAGGGAGGTAGAGTGAACAAAGTCTTCAAAATCTAAAAATCAAAAGCACAAAAGCAGGTAGCTTGACATAGAAGGTGTGTCTGCATGTGCTGAAGTTTCTGTTGAGCATGGGACAGAGACTGTGGCTTGGGACTGTAGGTTTCTCTGAAAGAGCTGGACAGTGGGGATGAATTCAGTTTAGTTTTTTTCTGTCACAACAAGGCACTTCCAGGTATTTTACAGGCTGAGTTAGTCCATGCTCATGTCTGCCAGGCATTTTCTGTATTGCCTCTTCAGGCCCACTCTTCTACTGATGCTCTACTGTGCGAACTGCATCAATGAGTTCCTTGTTCAAAGACTTCTTGACAACCTAGCATCAACATGAAATGAAACAACAAGCAAGAATAGTTTTCTGACTCTTGGGTCCATTCATGCTCAGTCTGCAAAGTGATCCTTTTTGTGACCAGGAACTGTCCCTTCACTAAGCCCTATGGGCATAAAGTTTCCATGAGGGGTTTAGAAACTGTACTAGTCCTTGCTATTTTCCCCCAAATTTATCTGTATCTTCTAACCAATCTTTTTATGAGACTGTCCTCTACTACTCAATTTGAGGAGGTTACTTGGTAACTGTCTGGGCCCTGGTCAAGACACTCTCATCTCTTCATGCTATGTTTGTTAGAAAGCAAGAACTGGAAGTTGGGATTTCTTATGTAACTGAGCTGAGATCATTCATGAAAAAATTGTGCTTCACCTGTCATTAACAGAGCAGTATCTTCAAAGTTTGCAGTCTATGTGGTACAGAGCAGGGCCTTGAGTCTTCCTAAAGGTGTATGGTTAGACACTTGAAGGACTGACCAAGGGAAGGAGGCAGGTGGGGGGTTGGCAAGCAAATCTAACCCCTTCCCATAGCTCAGCCATCCAGTCTGGTGCAAAGAGCTCATACATGAAACAATTAAGGCCTCAGCAGGTGGCCCTGTGGGACACCTGAGGCCAAACTAGAGCTGCTTAGGGGTACAGATCTTGGCTCTGACTGTTGTTTCAGAAATCAGAATCCAGCTGACTTTTGACTTTTCATTAACCACTGTCTGGAAACTTGCCAAGACATTTCTACCTTTCCTCTATCATTTTCTTAGATCTTTTTCAATCCAACAGAAATTAAAGATGACCAGGATAGCTGTATAGTGAAACAATTATGCTGAAAGAAATCTTCACAATGCTAAAGGCAAATACAAGTAAGATTTATTAAGTGACTTCTATTTGTGCTGGTAACTGAATAATGTCCCTGTGTGGTGCCATTTTACAGATAAGATTAGGTTGTCCAGAGATTTGGAAACTTGCTTAAAGTCTAGTTGCTAGTCAATGACAGAACTGGAGCATCTATCCAGATCTGCTTGACATCAGTATTTTTACATTGCACCATTATTCTATGCAGATATTTGCTTTATTCTTTTCCTTGTTACTGATCCTCCAAGAGGCTGAATAGTTGCAATGAACTCCTGAATACAAATATTTTCTCTCCACTTCTTAGCATACTTTCTCCTTATTTCTTACCAAACTCCCAGAAATTGTCCTGTTCTTGATAAGAGTCTCTGTTTCTTCTGGAGAAAGCCCTTACGTTTGATCTTCTGTAGCTTTGAAATTATTGAATCTAGATATTACCCAACTATCTTGTCCATTTTTTAAATGGTGAGAGCAGGTTTGTACTAAATGCTAAAAGCAATGGATCACTTGTTAGGAAATGCTAAGAGCTCTCCCACTCAATATTTTCCCAGAATATAGAAGTGTTTCCAATCATCCTGCTTTTCTTCAAACCTAAAACCAACAAATGAACAACAGCTGTCAGCTGCGGCAGGCTGGGTCTTTTTGCTTATTGGAAACCTGCAGCATGGGGTCTTTGTGTTTCTGTTAGCCGTGACAATATTCGGCTGCTTGCTGTGTTTTCTTTTTCCAGATCTGAGGCATGCCTCATACAAATGGACTGAGCATTATAAACGGAACCCACCAGGTATGATGACAGCTTTGAGCAGATTGCATTTACTGTCTCTTATAACATTGTGGCTGTCCTCATGATTACACCAATTTGTCAAGTCACGGCATTTAGGATAATTAATATTTACACTACTTATACTTCAAAGGTCATTTACTATGAACTGCATTTCAGATTTCCAAGACTACCATAGACTGCTATGTTCCCTGTATGGCATTTTCATTACATTTTCTACTAATAGGATAGTTTCTTTAAAAACACATTTTATCTTTCCGAGCAGCTTAAGTTGACACCAGAAGCGAGCAGGAGGTTCCGAGAACTCCCATACACGCACAATCCCCCTACTAAGCCTCTTCATCCCATTAACACCTGTACCACAGCCACAGAGACATGTGTGCTGCAGCTGATGACTCTGCATTGGCACATCAATCATCTATAGCTCGTAGTCTGCATTAGGGTCCACTCTAGGTATTATGCATGAGGTGTGTTTTGGTAAATGTGTAATGACTTGTATCTACCACTGAAGTCTTCTAGAGAATAGCTTCACTGCTCTCACATCACTCTTCTCTTTACTCATCTTTTCCTCTCCCACAGCCTGTGGAAGCCAATGATACTTGTGCTATTTCCAAAGATTTGGAATCACATAGTATGCAGCTTTTCTACATTGGTTTCTTTCTCTTCGTACATGTATCTAAGGTTCCCCCATGTCTTCTCATAGCTTGAATGCTCATTTCTTTTTCTTTTCTTTTTTTCTATCTATCTATCTATCTATCTATCTATCTATCTATCTATCTAACTTTCTTTTGTCTTTTTGGGACAGGATGTCACTCTGCAATTCAGGTTGGCCTTGAATTCACTTTGTAGCCCAGGCTGGCCTCAAAACTCACCAGGATCCTCTTGCCTCAGCCTTCCAAGTGCTGGAATTACAGACATGCACCACCACACCCCAAAATAGTTGATTTCTTCATTGTGTTAAGTGATATCCCAATATATGTACATTTTGTCATTTATCTGTCATTAACCATATTGAAGGAAATCCATGTTGAGGACATCTTGGTTGTTTCCAAAGTTTGGTGTTTATGAGTCAAGATGCTATGAACATCCATTTGTGTGTTTGTGTTGATGTTTCAGGTAAATTCCAGGAGCATGATTGCTGGTAGTCTGTTAAGAGTATGTTTAGTTTTACTGCCTGAAGAGAAATTGAAAACTGTTGATGTAGGATTGCAAGGTTTGTGTGAAAAAGGTCAAGGTCTCCTGGGTCAGATCTCCAATCAGGCATCCTGGGCCTATGGAAAGGATGTAACCATTGAAAATAAAGAAAATGTGATCACATATAAGGGGTGATGGAAGATATGCAGCTTAGGAAACAAAGATGTGAAGACATGATAGACGTACGAAGTTAAAGATGCTTCAGGTAGTGCAGATATTTAAATGTGAAGAAGATGCTCCCCCTGCCACTGAATGACTGAGTGAGCTTCTGGGTGCTCTTCTCAAGCTTCACACCAGACTGGGTGATGATGCCCAAGAAACAAAAGTTCTTCTGGAAAAGCATTGAGAATTTGTTGATGTTGCATAGAGTACTTATGACTATGGTAGGCAGTTGCTGCAGGCCACGGTTGTGTTGTGCCTGTCTTTGTGCTGTACCTCTCGGTCCTCTTGGGATATGCTTCCTCACCTGAATATGGAAACAGTTAACAATAACATCTGAAAAAAGGGTGCATAGGTTGGAAATGGCTATTGCATTTCACTCAAATGCTGAAAAGGTCTTGCCAGACTGTCTGGAAGAGCCTGAAACTATTAATGATGAGGAGCAATTTGATAAATTTGAAGCAGTTGGGAAGTCACTTTTGAACAGGCTAACTGTTCCTGTAGTTTACTCTGATGGAACCAAACAATATTTTGGGAGTCCAAGTAACATGGCTTCTACTGCAGAGCATGTCAGAAACAGGATGAAACTAGTTAGTCTCAGAAGGCAGGAGCTGAAACATCCTGAAATGCTGCCCACAGAGAGCTAATAGCTGCCGGCTCCCCACGGGTCTGCAGCTCACCTCCTGCATGTCACCGTGTACCGCAGCACTCACCACAGTACCATGAGGTGCATCTCACTGCAGGGGAAGCCCTGTTGCTCCCCACTCACATCTCGCTCTCCATGCTAACACCTCACAACTACCCAGGCGCAATTACTCAACATGCTTTGAGACCTCAGACTCCAGGCATCTTGAAAGAAGGACTGAAACGTTGCACTGACAACTAGCTTCTGCGCATTCCCCGACTTGTTAGTTTTCAGATAAACAACTGATAATAAGTTCTGAACAGTGCTAGTAAGAATTTAGGTATTCTCTGTTTTAGAAAAAATGGTTGCCCTTCCTCCCTTTGTGATGCAGTAAATTTAAATTGTAATTAAACTATTAATAGTAGGCAGTGGTGTTCTCAAAATTTTACTTGGTAATTCTTCATAATCAATTATTTTTATTGTGCCAATATGGAGAAAATCCTTCAGATCTTTGATATATATGCATTCATTAAAGGGCATTTTCTTATTTGTATTGATAATGTATTGAAACTTTTCTCCAGTGCTACCAAAAAAAAATTAAATAAATAAAAGAAAGAAACTTCTTTGTGTTTAATAAAAGGCTTCCTTAAAAGAGTTTGTTAATTTTAAAAGAAACTATCAACCAACTTCCAAAGTGATTATAACATTTTCTTTTCCTGCTATGAAATGACGGTAATTGCTGGTTTACAGCATTTGGCCAAAATTCTGGATTTGGATTGGACTAATACATATATATGATGCCTCATTTAAATTTGTAATTCTGTATTGATACATATTATGTAGAGCTCTTTTTCACATGCATACTTGCCAATGGCTATCTTCTTTGGTCAAGTGTCTGTTTAGATCTTTCATTCAACTTTCAATCAGATTGTTCATTTCCCAGCATAGCTATTTAATGCCCATGTTCTCTAAAATATGTCAAGTCATTCAAGCCAGCATCTGTACTTTTTGTCTTGCTGTTTTATTCTCAGAATGTAACTCAGTGCCACTGAAGTACAGTAAGAGTTTGCTTAATGAAAGAATGTGTTTGTTTGTGAACTGGACTATTGTCTGGTAATAAATGAAACAATCAGTCTGATATGGTTGATGCCCATATGGGCCAATTTAGCAACTTAGTGCTGATGATTACTTTACTCTGCCTCTCCAAATCTCAGTTTCTTCATGTTAAAAGTAAGAGTAGTAAATAAAAGCAAACATTCTGGCACCTGTAAGAGTTACATGAAATTGCAAGTAGGAAAATACTTTGTGACATATACTAGATACTTACAGGATATTACTTATGAGAAAGTACAGCAAAAGTCACCTTAAGTAAGCATTTGGGAAAAACTTCAGGCATGGAACAATTGTCATCTACTTCCATGTCCTTGTCATTTTTCTGTCACCGAGACATAGTACCCAACACCCATGCATTAAAGGGAGAGAGGTCTCTTTTGACTCTTGATTTTTAGAGGTTTCAGTCAACAGTCATCTGGCTCAAGGCACAAATGGAATGGTAGAAGGCCTGGGGAGAGGGGAGCTACTCATCTCCTAGCTGCCAGGAAACAGTGGAGAGAAGCTGAGCAGGAAGCTACACTTCACAGGTCATGTGTCCAGTGACCACCTCTGCCAGCCAGACAACTCCAAACACACCTTCAGCTCTGATGAGAACAGCACCCCCCAGATTTAATCACCTCCTGAGAGCCTCTCCTCTGAACACATGAGCCTTGGGGGCAACAGTGTTAGATCTAGACAATAATGTTCAATGTTTTCAGCCCAGTTCCATTACTGTTACATGTAGCTGTTGTTAAATAAGTGCATTCTGTCACCACTGTGCACCTTAAGCCCTGGGTCTTTGCTTTCACACTAATGTATCTGAAGTTGAAGGAATTTAAATAATTTGAACATTATCATAGTGCATGAGCACACAAAATGCTTGCCACTTACTCTGAATGATCTCTGACAACTAACTTGAATGTACTAAAATAATAGCCTCTAGTCTGCACTCTTAGAATTTTTCTGGAATAATTCAGTCCATTCAAGAGAAAGGTCCAAAACTAGAACATTTCCCTGGTCATTATGAGAGGTTATTTTAGAAATGCTTCTACCACGTGGCTTCCTTTAATTTGAGGTATATGTATTGAGTCAATAGCACTGCAAGGGCTTCTGCTGTCTGCCTTGATTGTGATTAGTCCATGTAAAGCATGGACAGTAGTTCTTTCCCCATGTAACTGTATGGCTCAGGTCTGAAGAAATTCAGAGGTCAGGCTTAACTTGATAGAACATTCTTCAGGACCGACACCAGAACTGCTTCTCTGTTTTTCTAGTGACTAAAATACTGGACCATGGATACTTTGCTATGTTGATAAAAGCCCATCAGGAAAGATTTCAGAGACTGTCTGGAAATCAGGACTGGGTGGAAAGGGTTCTGGAGTTGTCTCTGTTCCTACATACTCAGCCACAACACAGCAGATGCAGGTCTACAGGAGTCTGTTAGAATCAGTCTCTGGTAAATTTTGGGAGCTAACAATTGCTAGGATTTCTATTTTAGTTTATAGTTTGAAAATGTGTTTGGTGCTTATTCTGCTGCCTAGATACAGTATTCCTCTAAAGATTCCTAGTTCTTAACCTAGGTTTTCTCTTCTCAAATATCCTAAAGGGATAAATATTTCTCTTTTCTATATTGCTACAGATTTCTACTTTAAAATATTATTACTTTAGCTCTCATGAAGTAGAACTGTGCTCCATTATTTTTGAAGAGCTGTGAACAAATGTGGCCTCTTCCCCTATTCTATACCCATCCCTCCTACTGACCTGGATTTCATTCCTGCCTTAAGACATTTGATGAGAACCTTTAGGGCCACAAACATGAAACACTGTCCCCATCCGTAAGTCTGACTTCTGCCCTACATCAGTGCATTTTATTACCTTTATCTACTTATTGGATTACCATTAGCTATTTATCTTGACAAATACATGACCATAAATATAATTTACTTGATTCTAAAACTCTAAGTCGTGGCTTGATTACATCAGTCTTTGTTTCTGAGCAGGGCTAGTAGCTGTATATTTTCTTAAGGAATCTATCCTCTAGCCCACTCTGTGAGAGGGAATATATTACCCAGCTCTTTTTGTCCCTATTTCTCTGCCAAAGAAGCTCAAATAGAATCTGCTGCTTTCTTTATATCCTCTTACGTTCCCCCTCCCTGGAAACAGAAGGATATAACATTTGAACAAAATATGGTACTTCCTTCTCAGAAATGAGTGTGTCAGTGGTGAGCATGAGCCTAAGAAAACTTTAAAAATATTCCTGACACCTATGCCTCATGTATATGCCAGTGAAATTTTAGACAGAAATCCATGAAACACATTCTCTCTCATCATTTATACTCATGGGTGCATATCTCCCATCTGAGTAGTATTTTAAGTAGTTCACATATGATGAAGCTCTCGATGACAAAAGGCACCTAGATTGGGTTCTAGCTGCTAGAAATGGAGTTTGAGTTTGGAGAAGCACACATTTACCTTGACATGGTCTCTGAAAGTTTATGGAATGCCTCTGTCACTCATTCCCAAATCATCACTAGCACCTTACTTTTGCCCAGGAATACTTTCCTTGTGGTTAAGGGATACTTCTGCCTGACGGACTTTTCCTGAAATGTGATAGGGGAAACTGAAGGAATGACCATGAGCATTTGGTTGAAATTTTTACCTAGAGTTGAAGGCCAGTTTGGTTCTAGAATTCCAAGTCTCAGCATGGAAGAACTTCAGGAGTTTACAGTAATGGGCTCACCACTCACCACTCACCACTTTGAAGACCTGTAATTCTGTTCATAACAGATCAGTGAAGACCATTGCCCATAACTCTGCAGATACCTTATTTACTTCAGCTTTCAAAATCCCAAAATCACTGAGACAGTGATATAGACTGCTGAGGCCTCCCAAGTCTCCAGATGGGCACCACAAAACTTGAATAATAGCACGCAGATGAACAGAAAGAACATTTGTAAACAATCTTTGTTTTGACCAAGTGCAGTTAGGGAACAAAATATTCACATGTGTCAGATTTCTTGGGTGACTGTTTATCACCATACCTGGATGACTCAACTACCCATCCCAACCCATGGGACACTTCCCTCTTATGTTCCAGAGGACTTCTGGGGAGAGGTCTTGATCTACAGCTAAGCCCACACAGCACCAAGCTTGCTAAGACCACTTCAGATTTTCTTGTGTTGGCTTCTTCCATCCCACTCCAGAAACGTGCTAAGACTCAAGCGGTATGTAATGAAATGTACAGAGTCTGAAATCATAGAAGGCACTGCATGGTGGGGCTCAGCAACTGCTCTCTTAATAGTCACTGTCCTTGCCTGAGAAGAGGCAATTTAACTCTCGCCACATTTCCTGAGTTCTGGCCACTGTGTTCTGAGGTCTTCATCATCCTTAGATGCTCTTCCTTTCTACTTTCTATTTCTGAAACATGACTTCCTTACAGGTCTCTCCAACTCTTAAGTTCTTACTGCATGTTAATTTATAGGGCTTCCTCCACATACTCTACATCTTACTAAGATGCTTAGGAAAGCAAAAGGTATTCTGTTCCACCCAGCTAACCACACGGCAGAGCAGTAAGAGTGGCAGCCACAGCCTCTGTATGCCCAAGACCATGTAACCACTGAAAATCAGCTATGGGCCAAAAAGTGTGAACAGGAAGGATGAAACTACAGTCTTCTGGGATGAGACCTCCTTCTGTAGACTCTGCAGGCACAAGAGAAGTGGTGTAAGCAAGTACATTCCCAAGGTCAGGAGGGAGCTCTTGCTTTGTTTTCTCCTTCTGATATTATTGACGTTATTTACTAGTATATGGAAGCCTTATTTATTTATTAGTATATGGAGAAGTGGGAAGCGACCTTCCTTATGTGACTACCAGAGGCTGGCTGCTCACCATGTGATGCGAACCACATGCACCTGTGCTAGAGGCAGGTGATGTCGTCCACATTTAACGAAGGAAGAATAGGAGGCTCAGAGACATGAAGGTGCTGAGAAACTTGCCCAAGGTCACACTCCTGGCAGGTGGCAGGTTTGACCCGAGGTCTGTCTGAGCTTCTGTCTTGGTTTCTTCTTGGCCTTTTAGGTAGGCAGGGAACATAATCTAGGTCAGTGAAAAATCCAGGAGGCTAATTTCCAAAAAGCAATACCATTTGTCTTCTATCTTCTGAATACACATTGAACTCCTTCACGAAAGAAACATTTACCATTCTGTGAGTAAAGGATCATAGGCCTTCCTAAGCTTGACAGCTCTGTGGGGCACATTGTACCATGTCCTCAGGTACTGCTCTGGAGCATGCACTTCACAGAAAGTCTTGTGCTTCATGTATAGGTGCCCACTACCTATTAATATTGTACCATTGCTGTTGCTAGCATTCCAGGTGAGGAATGCAATAAGTAAAGTGACCCAGCATATAAGAATGCTCTCATTTCTCCACTTATGTGGAAGTGTAAGAATCTCTTTTCTCACATTCTCCCTAGTTTCCTACACAGACTCCTCCAAGGCCAATATCTGGCCCTCCCATTTGAGGTAATACAGCCATGACTAACAGCCATACTTGGGAGGTGGGGGAATAGATGACTCTGAGAGCCAAAGCTCCTCCTCATGTCCTCATGTCTGCTCTTTTCCAGTGACACCTGCATCACTGCCTGGTGTAGATCCATGCTTGGCTCAGGATAACACAGAAAGAAGGAATCTTATTTCTTCTTGACTTCTTGGAGTTACCAAGTTTCTCAAGAATCTCTTCCCAAAGGGAGAATCAGAAAGTGTTCACTGATAGATTAGAAAAGAATTAACTGCCTAATAAAGACAGATCCCTAACTGTATTAATTTCCTGAGTGAAAGGTGTCTTTTCTTTGACAATAAATTTCAACAGAAATCCCAACGACACTTTTGAGATCAAGTGTCAAGGAAAAGCCAGAATCCTGTCCTCTGCCTGTTGCTGGAAGGCTTAAAGTCACATTTAGGTTTTCCTTCATGACATGAAGAATGTGAGGCCTATTGAAATTACTTCTTCTAGTCCCTATCTTCACTTTCTTTGAGCTCATTCTTGGCACAGCCTGAGAGGTCCTGTTTAAACTACAGTCAAATCACATCACTCTGCTCAGATCCTCTTGTTTCTATCAGTACCTTGCTGTCAGCAAGTCTGGGTGAGCTGTTTCCCTACTGTGCTCAGGGGCTTTCTATCCTGGCAACCACTTCTTGAGTTATAACTTACAAAGAAAAAAGATGATTTGGGGATATTCTAGTTAATGGTCAATTGTGCTCCTTTGTTTGAAGTCTGCAATGAGGCTGCATATCCTGGTGGGAATGTATAGGTGAGCAAGAGAGGGGGAAGGGAGGTCTGGGCTCCACAGTCCCCACCCTCAAATAACCTAAGACTTCCCATTCTACCCACTGATTAATAGTTCCACCACTTCCCTATAGTGCTACCCTGCAACCAAACCTTCAACACACAGGTCCTTGGGGGATGTTTAAGGTCCACAATGAGGCATCATTCCTGCTCATCCTGCTGCTCTGCATAATCCCCTGCATCCTCCATGATGGCACCAGCTCTCTCTTCCTCAGCAGCACACACAGGCTCTGGCCACTGGGCATCTCCCCCATGGTCCCTCTGTGCAGAGGGCTCTCTTTCCAAATGGAACTGTGACTTCCTTCTCTCTCATTCTCACATGGATCCCTCACCCATACACATGGCTCCTTCACCATTCTTGCTGTGGTTCCACTGTCCCTGGATATCTCATGTGGAGAGTTCCTGCTGTGGTGACTATATTAAGAGATATGTAGGAAAAAGAGGCTCTGCTTTTGTGAATGGATTCCTGCCATCTTGGTGGGAATGGGCTCCTATCACAGGTGTGGACTCTGGAGGCAAGGAGGAAGCTTATCCCCCTTCTCATGCGGTATGGCCTGTGTACCTTTCTGCTTTTTGCCAGTGGACCACATGACACGAAGGCCCTGATAAGTATTAGAGCTATGCTTCTGGATTTTTCCACCAATAAAACAAATGAACTTGGAATGTTTATAAATTGTCAAGTTTCAAGTATTCTGTGATAGTAAGCAGAAAACAAACTAAGTGCAGGGGCCAGGGGTTTGATCTGTGTGCCCCCGGGGCTTGCTGAGAGGTCAATTGAGACTGAGCTTGGTAGTGTGCACCTGTAGTGCCAACACTTGATAGGCTGAAAACAGGAGGATCACTAGGAGTCAGATCTAGTAGTGAGATCCTGTAGACCCTTCCCTAAAAAAAATACAAAAACAAAACAAAAAACCAAAAACTAAGACAGTCATATAGCTTACCTCTACGTGTTCATTCCTGTTATGAAGATCCACACTGTGGAATCATTCCTGCTCATCTTGCTGGTCTGCATGATCCCCTGAATCCTCCTTGATGGCCACAGTGACCAGCTCTCTGTTCCTCAACATTGCACACAGGCTCTGGCCACATCTCCCCAGCAGTCCCTCTGTGCAGGAGGCTTTCTCTCCAAATAGAATTGTGACTTCCTTCCTTAGTACTTATCCTTGTACTAATGTGTGTCTACATTGTCCATTGCTGCTGTCCCCTTAGAATGTAAACTACATTTTTATGTTTGTTCATTGTGTGTCCTTAGGCTACATAACCAATGCCTGGCACATTCACTGATGCTTTTTGAATAAATAAATAAATAAATGAGACAAAGGTGGTTGGACTTATCTTCATCCTTGGTAGGTAGAAAGCAAGCATCAAGATTATCATAATCACATAATCTTACTAATTTTTGACCACTTTACAGTTTAACAGAGTACCAACGCCCATTTTGCATCTAAGATTCACTGTCTTGGGAAATGTGTCTGACAATTTTTCCTTTATCTTCCATGCCTGTTTCTATACCAATGGTGGATGTGGGCAAAGGCACATCCAGCCCCACCCTCAGGCACACTGAGCTGGCAACTGAGTGCTGGGGTGGTGACACGTGACTGTAATTACCATGCAGGGAAGGCTGAAAACAGGAGGATCACTACGAGTCTGAGCTGGGTAGTGAGACCCTGTACCAAGTACATAAAATTAAAAAAAAATTAAAATTCAAGTCTCACAAACTAATATAGCAGGGTTTCTTTCTTTCAGTTCATATGTCTATCTTTCAGAGAAATCTCCTCCTGAGTCTACACCTTTTATCTTCAGTGCATGCTGTGGCTGGAGTTCTACCTGTTGGCTCACTGGAAGCTTCACTCTAAACCTTCTTTGACACTTACTGAATTTCAGACATGAAGTTCTTAAAGCCATTTAAATCCATCCCTTCATTCTAAACAGGAGCCTTTTGTGTTCTCTAAAGTGTAACAATTTTTTTGACATCCTGGAGAAATGCCTGCATTATAGTACTAAATGTAAAAAAGTGGCATCTAAAAAGCAAATGTACAATATGGTCTCAATTACATAAAAAATGTACAGCAAAAAGATTGGAAGAAAATATGCAAGATGTAAATTGTGGCTTCATTTGTGTAATTTATTTTTTTATAATTGGACTGTTTGTTATTTAGATAACTTTTGAAATTCTCAAATAAGTTTGTTTTACTAACATTATTTCCTTAATTAAAAATGTTAGGGCAAATCACCTGAGGAATGGTTGAAAAAGGTGTGGTATTTTTATACAATGGAGTATTATTCAGCTAT
>NDGN011426867.1:0-12410 GCA_002564285.1 Tympanoctomys barrerae | reverse complement strand
CCACAGCTCAACATAACAGCATGGCTTTGCTTCCTCTATTTCATCTTCATACTTTTCTACTGGGTGGTTAAGACCAAGGTAAAGCAGGACCTAGTGCATAGTGTTTTAATCAGTAATTTAATAAGCATGTTGCATAGCATGTGCATATTTCCTTGTGTTCTCTTAATTTGGGATATATATAAAATTCAAATTCTTTGGTATTTTTCCTTTTCTATTTTGATGTCACCGTAAAGCAATAATCCACCTAGGTAGATCTGAAATGCACCTTTCTTTTGAATTGAAAGTGGACATTTGTCTCCAATTTAAATAACTGAGGCTGTGTACATTGTGCCTAAAAGTATTTGGTATCTTTTTTTTTTTTTTTTTTTTTGTATTTTAGGGAAGGGTCTACAGTGTATTCAGGGTCTCACTGCTAGATCAGACTCATAGTGATCCACCTGTTTACGGCCTCCAAAGAGCTGGGATTACAGGAGTGTACCACCATGCCCAGTCTCACTTGCTGTCTCAGGGCGCCCTTTGGGAGGGCCCAGCACGGCAGGCAGGGGATCAAACCCCCAGCCCCTGTGCCTGCTTGCAGGTGCTTTAATCCACTGAGCTATTTGACCAGCCTCAGTATTTTGTATCTTGCTTTCATGAATTGTCTTAATATTCCCAGAAGAGACAAATTGAATAAATTTAAATATTTTTATCTTATTCACTGTATTGCTTTATGAAAAAATCCTTTACTAGGAGAGACTTTTAAATCAACTAAAGCAACATAGAACCCAATGACAGCTGCAAAATACTGTGACAGACTCAGACTCTAGAAAGAAAGAGGAATTAAATGTTTTGATAAATAGTGGAAAATGTACATTGAAAATGCAATTTCAAAGAAGAAGAGACAATTTGTGTGTGTGAACAAGAAAGTGGAAAAGCTGGATTCTGCTACAGTTCTGTGATACAAATGGTTTAAATTACTTTATCTTCAAAATACAATGTCAAATGGATTGGAAATCAATTTTTAGGAAATGTCTCACAATATTGAATATGTGTTTTCCTTTCTTCCTTATAATTTTATATATTGTCTACAATCCACATATTTTGATTTAATGAGAAAAATTCAGTACTTTAAAATGAAATACTCCCCTCTCTTCCTCTCTTCAGCAAAAAAAAATCACTTTGCAGTTTTTCATAAGTCTACATTTACTGCAATTGAAAAATTCTATAGTTTCAAGAGATTCTATAATTGAGATTATACCTTCTATTTCAATTTCTCCTCTGAAAAAATATAGATATATTTTGATTATTTCTCTATTAATAATATGGATACTTCAAAGCACACTTTTTGTAAGATTTAATTGGCTTTATCCCTTCCACTACCCACTATTGGTGAACAGAAAAAAATGTAAACAAAAAAATCAGTAATATAGACAAGTAAATTCCCTTCACTATAGGAAGTATTTTGGGCAAGAGGATGATTTTTAGTCAGTCAACAAAGCAGAAGACATTATCTAGAAAATGCTTCAGGTGCATAAGACAAAAGCCAAGAGTAAAAAAAGCAAAGGTAGTCCAGGATTGGGTGGTCAGACCTCTAAATGTTTTCATGCCTACATAGCCATCCAAACCTCTGGACTGAGGGCATTAGCCTGACTTTGTCACCTGCTGGGTCCCACATGAGGGATTCTCCTCATCTGGTATCTTGAGCAGAGGTGCTGATCCTCTTCACAGCCTTCCCTGAATATGCAGTCATCACCCTCCCTTATGGGTGTCTGTTCTTACTCTGCTTCTCTTGCTTTAACCCCTAGCCTATCCATCCACAAGATTTCTTTTCATAGGGAAAACATAAGGTAAAGGCTTTAAAACACAATCTTTTACTCAGCACATCTAAGCAAACTTCCTTAGGATATGTTCTTTCAATTGAAATTTCCTTGGGTTTTTAAGGAAATACTCAATTTCTGCAGATACTGACACTATTGAGTCACAATTCCTCAACTCTGCATCCCAAACCCTATTTCTCCCTTTTCTGTGGAAGGATGCTCTATGGGATGCTCACTCTGAAGCCCTTGCTTTGCAGGCTTACAAATCAAGTAGTGTAGAATTGGTCCATCACTGACATAGTCATGCAATAGACAGTTCAGAAGGTTGTAGTAGAGGGCTGATGCCTTAGTAACATCTCACTGTGACAGTGCACTCCGACTTGTTCTCTATGGTGCACCATAGGCCTCGTGCTCTAGTTGCAGCAGCAGACGTCAAGTTAAAGAGAGTGCATGGATTTGATTGTTTTCCCAAATTCTAGTAAAGTGTAAAATTCAAATAATCTCAGTCCCTGTCTGTGTCTATCTCTCTGTATGTCTGTCTATCTGTCTCTCTGGTTCATGGACACTTCTGTTCTTGATCAAAAGCATTCAGCAATTTTTTTTTCAGCAAAATTTTACTTGCATCCTCAAACTCTATATGAACACCTTCCCCACACAAATGCAAACACAAACACAAACACAATCATCTTCCTCAAAATCATAAAGTAAATTAAGTTCATAAATCAAAGTACCAAAAAATAAATAAATAAACCAAGGTACCATTACATATTTTCTATACAGAGTGCACCAAAAGACATATATATATTTCAGCAGTTTTACATACTAATAAATGTCTGGAATCTAAGGGTCACCTCTTGAACTTGTATAGGCTAAAGGTAAATTGCGTCAGTCTCAAGCTGTTTCAATAAATTTAATATTAAAATATTCATACAAGTTTTTCTTTTCCTGATGTACACATTTTTTTATTTTTGGCATACTCTATAAGATAGATAGATAGATAGATAGATAGATAGATAGATAGATAGACTATAGAAGATAGATTTAGATATAGAAATGTCAATGTATCTTATTTGTATTGTATCAATGGGGCTACCAGTGATCAGAGATCTTTAGGAATATTTATTGTGTAGGGCACATTAATGAATAAATTCAAAGTACACATTCTTTGGGTTGCTAAAACCAGAAGCGAGTGAAGGCTGCACTAGTCAACCTTGTGTTGCTGCAACACAATCCCCAAGGTAAACATCTTAAAGTAGGCAAGGTGCACATGGCTCAGCTCACGGTCTCAGTGGTGTCCCATCATGGTCAGTGGGCTCCAAGCAGAAACACCACGTCAGAGGAGCGTGATGGATGGGCGCACTCAGCTCATGGCAACGGAGACAGAAGAACACACACTCAGGTTGCTGTCCCAAAGCCGACCCTCTCTGGAACACATAGAGACATCAAGCTGTATGTTTTGCTAATTTTCTAGGCATTTCACCACTGAATTAAGTTAAAAAAAGATCAACCTTAACCATCACCATGGGAGCCTGGAATACAAAAAAAATTTATGCAATTGACAAAAACAGTTGTGTACACACAGGACCCAGGTTCCTCATGATGCTGTACTCCAAGTAAATAAAAAAGTATTGTCAGAAGATCCACATCAGATTTCTTATAAAACATGTGCATGTGCATGTGCACACACACAGCAGAGTAGACAAAGTCCTCTTTGTGGGGGATGTTTCAAGATCCCCCAACAGGTGCCTTAAACTATAGTTTTCCTGTGCTCATCATAAAATTCAATTTATCTGTTAGGTAGAGTAGGCCATTAAAGCTAATAGTTATAAAATTAAACAATTATAGCAACATCTATAATAAAACTATATAATATATATATATATATATATATATATACTATATGCTTAAATCTTAGGAACTCTTTATTTTAAAAATTTTCCATTTAAAGGGCCAGCTGAATATCTCAGCAGATTAAAGTGCCTACAAGCAGGTGTAGAAGCTGGGGGTTTGATCCCTGGGCCTTCTGTGCCAGCCCCGCCCCTGGGGCATGCTCAGACAGCAATTGAGACGGGGCATGGTTGCGCACACCTGTAATCCAAGCACTTGGGAGGCTGAAAACAGGAGAATCACTGAGTCCAATCCAGTAGTGAGAACCTGAACACCCTGTAGACCCTGCCCTAAAATACAGAAAAATAAATAAATAAATAAATGAATAAATTAAAAATTCCCTTTAATATTTTCCAACCATAGTAGACTGTGGATAAGTGAAACCTCAGAAACCAAATTGTGGGTGGTGATAATACAGTAAATACAACTTGACTCTGAGTACCAAAAAGAGTGGAATGAAAGGCATTTTCTTTTTAGAAGAGTCTACCTCTAGGTGCACAGGTTCACTGTCATGGAAGGGTTCACTCAGCCTTCCTTCTGGCTGTAACCCAGCACAAAGCCTTGTGAGAGTGGGAGCTGGCAGGCTGCTTCATTCTCATGCCAAACTCCACAGCTCCCAGGAGAGCAATCCTTGCCTTTCTTCCAGTGGCAGCAAGACTATGGCACATGTGTTGTTTGTTGTTCTTTTACGACAAAAGAATACAACATATGGGTTGTTTTCCTCTAAGTTAACACCTCAGGGTTCAGGTTTCATTGAAGCTTTGACACTTTGAAACAAATGAGTGGGTCTGGGGTTGCAGTTGGGCACTCCTCCTAGGAGATTGGCACTCACTAAGGCCTAGTGCTTGACTTCTTCAAGAACTGGGTGATCAGAACGAAGTGACTAGACATAAGAGATTTCATCTAAGTGGAACTGAAATGCTGCAAAATTTAATTTTGTTTTCTACTCTCATTAGCTGCATTTTAACTATTAAGTGGCCACAGATAGCTAGTGACTATGATGGATGGATGGATGGATGGATGGATGGATGGATGGATGGATGGATGGATGGATGGGTGGAAAGAAAAACAAATTTAAACAGTGAGGAAATAGAACATTTTCATTATAACAGAAAATCCTATTGTTTCAATCAATTATGGAGACTAGGAAAAAAAGTGAACCTAAAGGTAGCCAATTTTGTACCTTAGTATTTTCAAGAACCTGGAGAAACAGCAAGTCTGCAGTTGCCGAGAACTTGTCAGCCAAGAAGTTTTGATTAGAATCACCTATACAGCGCCACAGACCTCTCTCCCCTTTGCTTCACGCCATTCAGATTCCTATGCTTTCTAAATTTCTGGCACGATGTGGGGTCAGCAGGCTAGGTCTAGGAAATCATTTTCGGTATCTGTTCCCTTTATTGACTGTAACCTGCAGTATAACTAACACTCTAGGACATCCTTCCAAATGTGTGTAGAACAGTATGCTTCTGTGATTAAAACCATGTAAAAATTGGTACTAATTATGTTGTCTGTTATTTCTGATATATCATATTTTCTCTTTTTTACATTGACAAACATATATTTTTCTTCAGATTGATAGATTTAATTACTTCTAAATAGAATTGGAATTGAAACCCATAGCTTATTATTTACTTTATTGCCCATCAAGATTATATTTATTTTTTTATTGGGAATCATTTTTGACTCTATATAGAATAACATTTGTATATGCATAATTTTCTTGATGTACATTATTGATTTTTTCAAAGAAAACCATAGAAAAGATATTGAAGATTGTTATAATTATAAAAGGGAATTCAGAGTCAGTTAGCAAGTGTGAAGTCAGCAAAAGAAACAGGCAAGGATCACAAATCAGCTTGTATCCTTTTCTATTTTTAAATCACTTTAGCATCAGACCACAGGTTCTGAGGCTCTGAAAATTTATAATTTCATTATTGAAATAGTAGATATCAAGGAATGGCTGAATTATGAGAGAGAGACAGAGACAGAGACAGAGAGAGTTAGAGATTGAGGCAGACAGGAAGACAGAGGAAGAGATAGCAGGGCAGGTACTTTGAGTTATGAACAATTCAGTTCCCAAACAAAAATATTTGACAAAATTTTGGTTTTGTTCGCAAATTCTACATTGGTGAGGAATAGGTCCTCTTTGTGAATGGAGGCATACTTTGTGTAATAAAAGTAGAAGGGGAAAAATAGTTAAGTTAAATTTATTTTCTTTTAAAAGCAAAGTTAATAGTTATTATACACAATTCATGAATTGAGAAAATAGATTTCAACCATTACATAAAACAATTGTGCTAACAGCTTTTGGGGAGAGAAGAAAAGCTGTTCTATCCATTTAATATTGATTCATACTCTTTGAACTTTGAATGTGTGCAAATGTTAACAATTATAAGATTTCCAGTATTAAATGCATAATGAGATGCCATATCGACTTTGCTCCCCCAAATATCCCTTATGAATAAATTATTTGCCATTGAACTTAAACTGATAAAGAAAAATAATGAGAACAAAACATTTATGAATTGTGGGGCTGAGGAGATAGCTCAATGGAATAAGTGCTTGCCTGGCAAGTGCAAGGTCCTGAGTTTGATCCCTGGTACCACACACACACACACACACACACACACAAATTATGAATTGTATACTGTATTTACTCTCTTAGGAGTTTCTAAACTAACTCCTAACTGTAAATCCTCCTAATCTCACCATGAAGTAGATATTATACAGAATCCTTTTAGAAATTTGCCTGCCTTGAGAGAAATGAGGTGTATTTGGAACAGATTTTGATGCAGATAGTACAATGGTGAAGACAAACAATGTTATCTATGTACAAATTAACTGTCAGTGAAATCAGAACAGAACTACAGTTCCTTTTGAAGATCCCTTTATTCTTCTTTGAAAGCCTGCGAGATGGAGATAGAGGGGAGACTCTATTACTCTTTGCTCATGTTGGCTTGGCCACAGGTGGGCAAGCAGATTGACCTGTCCATCCAAGCTGAGTAATTCTTCTCTCCTTCACTTTTTGTTTATGACTTTATTTCTTCATCCTTGGCAAGAGCAGAAAGTAAATCATAGCATTTCTTGGCTGAACGGCAGAGTGAAACAGCTGTGACCCTTGAGATATTGTTTACTTTACTGCCTCCTGATACACACTCAGTCACTTCTGTTAGACATGCTTGATGGCTTTTGTTCATAGGGTTGGCTGTTCCGTCTGCTCTACCAATTGATGAAAAATCAGAGAGTGGCTACTTTCAGCCACATTTATTAGTTCATTCATTAATAATTTATGAGCAACTACTGTCTGGCAGATACGGAGGCAGCTGCAAATAACAGCAAATTGGTCGCTCTACCTTACGGAGACAACGGTCTCATAAGGGAAGACAAATGTGTGAATATTAATTATTACACGATGAGAACAAGCACTAAATGAGGTATGAATAAAGTCACACAGAATAGTTTAAAAATACAATTCTAGGTGAGAGAAAAGTGGAGGGGTAAGGTACAGGAAGGTTTTACAAAGCAGCTTTTAAAGTATACCTTTGGGGCAAGCAATGGTCAGGCCAGTAGAATTCTTTATGACACAGTAAGAAATAAAAGCCAGAAATGCATTAACCACTGCTGTTATAGGTTATAAAAGATAGGAAGTTGAGTACACATGGCGATGTCACCCTGAGGATTGCTTTAGAGCCACAGCATCAGCTTCACCTGCTGGGGGTCCTGTGTGCTGTAGGCTCACTGCTGAATCTTTCCCTGAAAATCGTCTTCGTCTCCGGGAAGGCCCCTCAGCAAAAGGCATATCCTGGTACTCAGGCAGAACCTGACTGATTTACCAATACAGAGACTTAAAATGTGGAGTAGCTATAGCAAGTTATAGAGTAACTGTAACAGAACTCTTCCTATGTAGAAAGCTGAAAATTAGCTCTTTAAAAATATTATACCCTAATCTCAGAACAACTCACACACGTTACTTTATGTAGAAACCCAGTCTTCCCAGATGTGATTAAGTTACAAGATTTCAGATAGGGAGATTATTCTGATGCTCAAGGTGGCCTCTACGTACAATCAGTCAAGAGAAGGTGAAAGGAAGACAGAGATAGGAATGAGCAGCCACACGCCAGAGCGCGATAGCCATTGAAGGGTCCAGAGGCCGACTGTCCCCTGGGGAGCCTCTAGAGGGAGCATGTTCCTATTGATGCCTCAATTTTGGCTCAGCTGTACTGATTTTCAGGCTTCTACCCTCCAGAACAATTGGGGGGAAAAATGTGAATTACCCAGTGTGTGGTAATTTGTTATAGTGTCCTCAGAAAACTAACACAGTCTGGGACGACCTGAGGCTTATTATAACCACAATTCAATTTAACTGGAAGCCAAATTAAGTCAAGTATAAGTAGTTAATTCTCTCAGCTCCCCCAGCCTAGCCAGACTTTTGGTACCTACCTGGCTCAAAACTCTAGGATGAGTAAGAATTTGTGAGGAAGAAAAGTGGAATGCTAAGTGTGTGTGTGTGTGTGTGTGTGTGTGTGTGTGTGTGTGTGCGCGCGCGCAAGTTGACTGACCCGAGAGATGCCTAGATAGCTATTAAAACATTAGTTTTGGATGTTTCTATAAAATATTAGAATTTGAATCAGGAGACTGAGAAAAAAAACACCCTTAAAAACGCATCATCCAATCCTCTAAAATCCCAACATGAACAAAGTTGGGGGAGAAGCCAGCTCACTCCGGTTAGGCTTGGGCATCTCTCTTTTACTACTGTCAGGCAGCAGCTCTTCTAGTTCTCAGTCTTCCACACAGAGTCCAGGACATACACCATCCTCTGTCCTGCTTCTCAGACCTTCAGTCTTTTTGTAAAAAATGTATTTCGTACAGGGTCCATAGGGTCTCACTATGCAGTGAGACTACAGATTGGACTCGTAGTGATTCTCCTCTTTTCAGCCTCCCAAGCGCTGGGATTATAGGCACGCACCACCATGCCCCGTCACAATCGCCATCTCAGCATGCCCGGGGGGAGGGGGGCGGGGCCAGCATGGCACACTGGGGATCGAACCCAAGCTCCTGAGCTCTGAAGACCTTCAGTCTTGACCTTGAACCATACCACCAGCGTTCCTGATTGTCTAGCTTACAGAAAGCACATCTTAGGACTTTCTGAGCTTTCATAATGATACCAGCCAATCCTCTATAATCAATCTTTTTTCTACATACCTCTGTGTCTTCTTGGTACTATCTTAGTCACTTTTCTTATCCCTAAGACACCACACCCAAGACTCACAACTTCAAGGAGAAGAGGTTTGTCTTGATCACACTTCACAGAGCTTTCAGTCTCCAGGCCACTGCCTCCAAGGCAGGTCAGCAGGGAAGTCAGGCCTCCCGAAGGAAAAGCTGCTCATGCTGCTCTAGCAGCAAAGCATAAGAGAGCAGGAAGGAGCTAGGCACTGAGCTAGTGCACTTCCAGGTCATACACACCACAGTGCCCTGCCTCCTCTGACCAGGTTCCAGGTCTTAACAGCCAGTGAGTTCTACCACCCTCAGGATCAATGACTTTCCAAAGGGCTTTCTTAAGATCTCATGAGGCCTTAGGAGGCATCTAGATATAAACCATAGCAGGTCCTGTTTCTTTGAGTAACTCTATTATGGGTGAGGAGAAGGTGGGGAATATGCATGAGTGCATGGGAGAACTCTACATATCTGAGGCACTCGGGACATAGCTGCCACAGTGGGTTTCCCATCTTCATCTTGCATTTGCAATCTTTTAATGGCTAAATGTTCTAGTTTGCATTTAATTCTACCAATCTAGACACCAGAATAGTGGCCTTGTTTATCAGTAACTTTCTATTTTATGTTCAGGTGTTTAGACATTACCCCCCACCCTAACAGTGGGGTAATATAAAAAATCTTTTTCCTGGGAAATAAAGTACTTCAGATATATGCGCTACTCAAAGATCAATGGCTACTGTGCATAGATAGAAGTGAAGGAAAGAAGAAACGAATAATGAGGGTAAGAAGAATAACACCAGGGACAAGCAGGGTAGGTGACAGAGTCAAATGTTGTTTCCTAGACTTTATAGGGAACAATATCAGAAAATAGCTACATTCAGTGAGTGCTGCCTTTGGGCCCTTGAATAAGTGTTTAGAGATAGCACATTTAGAGAAACACCATAGTTCTGAGGAAAGTAGGCCCTGGATCATGGCCGCAAGAAAACCATAGGGACCTGGATTATATTGCCTGGTTTTCAATCCCAACTCTTCTACTTGTTCCTATAATTATATATAGTTTTATGAACTATGTCTACATTTTTTCTTAATAATACAAGAGGGATAGTAATGAAACCTATCTCATGAAGTATATTACAACAGCCACAAATGCACACAGAAGGCTGCCTGGCATGTGGCAAATGCTTAATAGAATTAATTGTTGGAAGGGCTGCTCTTCATTTGAAAACTCTAGGAGCTCAAGAAACAATGAAGAGAAAGGAAAGTATTCATTATCGCTGATGAAAGTTGGCAAAGCTACTTCACCAGTGACTTGACCTCTGCCCAGCCCTCACTCAGGGTCCTTCTTCTCCTTCTCCAGTGACAGTGATCAACTGGGCAAGCAAATTTCATATGAGTACCACTCACAGCTAACCATCTATTACAGCCTGCCTTCTTCTTTAGTCCAACACTGGACTTGCAGTCTTCCCTAAAGGAAACTCACTCCATTCCCACCCTCCTAAATGCCCAGTCTAGAGAAGTTCACAGCCATAAATGGACAATATCTAAATAACAGCTTAACAGATGGTGCAATGAAAGACCATCTGATGATTGTGAAGGAGTGGAGAGAGGGGAAGAAGTAATCCACCTTGGGGTGGGTATGCAAGAGTTTAGGGAGACAGTTACAGCTGTCATAAATCACTCAGGATGAAGATTCATTGCTTTGTTTGTTTGTTTGTTTGATAGGGAATCTAGAAAATAGGCCTTTGATGGACGGGGGCACAGCTGAAAAAGGTGCAGCCTGCAAAGTGCCCAGCCCGTCTGAAACCAGTAGCTGGAACTTTGGTAGCTTGAGCAGCACTAGGAGCCAGAAGTAAGAGGAAGGGCAGAAGTTTGATGGGAAGTGGTTCTACAAAGCAAGGATAAAGCCTTTGCAGCTGTCCCACAAGCAAGAGGAGACTGTGGAGCTAAGACAAGACACAAAATCAGTTCGACAGTTTAGAAAACTTCTGCAAGGCAGCTCTGACTATAAGACAGGATCATTGCAAAATCCCCTGAAAACAATGATGAAATGAAGCCTTTTTGAGATACAAAGTTTAAAATCACAGGAATAACTCAGAAGATTGTCTTAATATTAATTCAAAAATCCAAAGTATAATGCAATCAAATTATTTCCTCAGGTTGTGCAAATTATCAAGGAAATTTTTAGTCATCCTGGGCTTCTCTGTTAATTTATATTCTCTTCATTGAGAAGCACTATTTTGTAAATGTGCAGGTCCAGAACACATGTTTGCCTTTTACCCCTAATCAGATAAAGAAGTGAAAAGATCAATCTGGAAAAAAAAAAAACCTGTTTTGTTGTGTTGTGTTTTTAGTATGAATGTCTAGAAGGGAAAAGTGTGTACTGCTGGGGAAGAATTGCTCTATCAATCTCTACAAATGCTTCTGTTCTTGTGAAAAATCAGAGTGAATTACTCAACATATGTGCCCATCAATCTCCACTAGCTTTAGCTGAGGGTTACTGGGGTAAACTTTTCCTTTAGAGCAACATGCACTCGAATGTCACTTCCTAAGGCTACAAGGATTTTAGTTCATAAAGGTAAATTTAATTTGGAATTAAAAATAAAACAAAAATTTAAAAATAAAACAAAAACATTATATGTTGGACTAAAGTGTATTGGTCCATATGTGCCTCTAAAATTACTAGATATTAAAATAAAATTTAGTGTTTTTATTTTACAAGTAAAATACTGAAAATACAATACAGAGGAGGAAAAGATTATTCACAAAGGCTGAGTCAGAAATAACCAACAGAAGTCAGTCACACATTCCTGTCTAGTCACAACACATTCAGTCACACATTCTTGTCTACTCCTAATGTATCTATTGTAAGTCTCTCTATTTCTTTTCATTTAAATTCTGGCATGGGTGTTTTCCAATAATATTCAATGTTCTCTGAAAAAAATATTTTAATACTTGTATAGTATTTCGTAAGATTGGTCCATAAAGTATGTAACTATTAATTTATAATTGAGCAATAAGGCAGCTGCTAATTTTTTTTGATGATACCAGAGATCTCTTAATTTTTCTATTTTTCAATAGCTCTGCAATGTTCCTTCTTGTACACAAATTGTTTCTTTTATCTCCACAACTCCTGTGAATTCTTAAGGACAACAATCCTAGAATTATTGGGAGCATGTTCATTGTATCTGTAAGGCTTTTCCCACTTCTTGCTATCTTGCTTTCTTGGCAGGTGCACTCTTCTAGTGCACTAAGCTGTCCTTTCACCAAGAACACAGAGCTTGATAGAGGAAACGTAACACACAGCTAATCATGAGCTCTTCCTATTAAATGTGAAGTGAGATGTTTTCATGACACTTATTGGACAAATATATTGTTATGAATTGTTTCACAACAACCTGTTACCAGTTTTTCAAGGGGTTGTTTTTCTCCATTTTCCTCTATTTAAATTAAAGGAGGAGGGGCTGGTGAGATGGCTCAGTGGTCTAAAGCACCTACTTAGAACAAGCTTAGCAA
>NDGN011426865.1:0-13409 GCA_002564285.1 Tympanoctomys barrerae | reverse complement strand
TTGCCCAGGAAAGGGGTTTCACAAAGCCAGGAAAGGTCGGGGAGCTGTCTAGGAATGAGTGCTACTGAAAACTTAAATGAGGGGATGAGATGGCAGAGAGTGAAGGCACAGAACAGTAGCATCAAACAGAACTTTCTGCAATAATGAAGGCTTCTATAATTCTTAATGTCATTCTGTCCTTCGCAGTAGTCACCTGCTGTGAACCATGGCAGGTGAGAGGAAGGAACTGAAATTAATTTCATTGAAATTTATGAAGCCACATGTGACTACAGCTTTCTTATTGGGAAGTACAGGCTGGGAGGAAGAAAAGAGATGGAGGACAAAATCCTTACTGATGGCAATACTGGGTACCGGAGGCTGTCTCACTATGTTCTGCTAAAGATACCCAAGAATGCACAAGTCTTCATGAGTTGTTTATTTCTCTTCCATGTTTTACTAAATTTTTAAGAAAATCAAATAATACAGGTGGACTTGTGCTGGAAGCAGCTTCTCAGAACAACTCTTCCTCCTCTCAGCATAATGCTAACTTATTTTAAGAGCCGGTGTTTTGGTTTATGCTGGTAATTATCTCAATAACACTAAAAATATGTTTTCTGTGCACTAATTTATTTACATTAGATTCTATGCATTGTCATCTTTCCTGAAAGATTGAGGGTTTGGCTACCCTCTGCTTCACAACTCCTTTGGTTTGCTTTTTTTTTTTTCTTGTGGTACTAGGGGGTTGAACTCAGGACCCTGCACTTGCCAGGCAAGCACTTATTCTACTGAGCTATCTTCCTGGGTCCTGATTTGCTGTTAAATGTTAGCTATTTTCACTTACCTTTTGATTACATTTGTTGTTGTATTTCTCTACCCCATTTCCCTATCATCTTTAGTTTCTGCCTTTTTTGTGTGTTTGTGTGTCTGGGATCAAAGTCAGGACCCTGCACTTGCCAAGCAGGCTCTGTACTTCTCAGCTATGTCGCCAAACAAGTTTATACCTTTTTTTTTTTTAATGAAAACAAAGATGCTAGTGAGAGTGACATTAGTGAACAGCATCATTTTTTCTAGCAACCACTCCAATCCCCTTTTAAACATATGGTGTTTACTTCCACACTATTCAGGTTGGACACATATCCTCTTCCCTGGAACATATCAAGTGTTTCATGCTTGTCTGCACCTAGCGATTCTGAAGGAAATAGTGGCAGGTCTGATGAGATGAGAGCCGTGAGGCTTAAGTCATCTGCTGATTTGTTCTATTTTTCCATCTGATTTAAGTTGCCCCAAAGTAATCATGTTTCATGTCCTATGTGTCTCCAGAGTACAGTGATCTATTATGAATTTTTAAAATTGTGATCACCGATAGGCCAGCCTCTTAGTAATGCTCATGTCTCACAGGTAAAGGAATGGAAATTGGGCAAAGTAGAGCAGGCTCGACCAAGGACAGTGAGAGAACTGGAAGTTGAAAAGCTAAGTCAATTAGATTTTTCTGCTGACGAGTCACCTCCAAAATCTCTGCTCTGTAAGGGCTCCTAACCACTTGAGTTTGCAAAATGTTATGGATTGCGCTTCTTGCGCAACTTAGGAATCCACAGTGTGTGTTAGAGGAAAAAAAAATTGAACCTGGTATTATGTGCTCACATGTTCTTTCAAGGAATGCTAGATGTGTGTCCAGACATAAGGGGCTTCATGGACCTAGTTGACAAGTGCTTCTCTATGGACTCAAGCATCATCAGACATTTACCAAACACCTATATCCTTGTGTATGAGGTAGGATATTTCATAAGCATTATCTTATATATCTTCATAAAAATTCTCTAAACATCTGATCCCCTGGCAGGCTATACTGGCCCAACCCCCAGGGTGCACTGAGATGGTGACTGAGCCTGGGCCTGATGGCATGAGCCTGTAATCCCAGCACTTGGGAGGCTGAAAATAAGAGGATCACTATGAGTCTGATCTATATAGTGAGATCCTGTAGACCGTGTACTAAAATACATTTAAAAAAATTCTCTAAACAGACTATATATCAAAGCTCAAGGGGCTGGAGAGCTATTTCAGCAGACTAAAGTGCCTGCCTAGGCAAGCTTAGGAAAGCTCAGACAAGCTCAGACAAAGCGGTTGGATCCCTGGCACCACATGTGAGCTGGCCCGCCTGCGGATGGGCCAAGCACGCCAGAGTCTGGGCGTGATGGCAAACACCTGTAATCCCAGCGCTTGGGAGGCTGAAAGCAGAAGGATCACCATGAGTCCAAGCTGTATAGTAAGACCCACCCTGTAACAATCAAATATATTTAAAAGACAAATAAATAAATAAAAATTAAAAAAATTAAAAACAATCGAATTGAGTAATTGAATTTTAATAATTTGTCTCTGCAGTCGGGACCTCTTTTCTATAAAATTGGATACAACAATATGGGTTTCAGACAAATATTCAAAAGGTCAACAGGATTTTGTACAATCAAAGAGATTAGGTAGTTTTGTTGCTTAGAGGACAGGCAGCATGCAAACAGCACACTGATGAGTAATAGCGAAGTGTGGCGAGGCTTTGCTTCTGTGACCAGCAACGGAATTGGCCCAAACAGAATAGCTTTAGGGAATTGTTCTTGCAAGATGCCAGATGCTCTTTGAAACTGATGGATTCCAATGAAGATAGCTGCAAACTATTATACAAGATTAGATGCATGAGGCACAAAACCCACCAGGAAGTTTCCTGGCAATCTCAGTAATCTTGTGACAAATATCAACTCATTGAGGAGGTGTTTCAGGAGCAAAGGGTGGAGGCATTTTTATGGAAAAAAAGTGAAGATGAACATGACATTATACATGCAAAATTAGGCTCCCATTTAATATGTTTGAAAAGCAACATTAATCTCAACTGATTGCAAATGTTATAATCCTGACAAAAACCATACAAATTATAAATCCAGAAACTAATATAACACCTCTCCTAGTTAGCACACCACCCCAGTACAGTCTTCATTCTCATTGTTGGCCGCATATGGGTCAAATATATTTTCTTAGGGAAATTTTTATTCTATCTGTTTTCTATAAAAGTAAATGACAGAAAATGTCTAAAAATAACATGGATAACTTACTGCTCTTTTCCATCAACTGAAATGTGCTTTTAAAAATTATTTTGTCAATGTGGACAGGTTTAACTTAGCTTCATATTTAATTATCAGTAACCCCCTCACTCCCAATTTTTATGTCTATTTGCCCGTGTTTGCAGAACATCACGTTCACATACCTGGAGGGCAGCTGGTTGCTGTGCATGACACATCTCAATCAGATTTCCATCTTCTTTCACGGACCCCTTCCCCCACTCTCTGTATGTCTTGGTCCTCTTCCTTTTTGCAAAAGAGCTACGCAATCTTTTCCCAGATTTAAAAAATTATTTTTAAACTTAAGAAGAAATTTATCAGGGCTGGCCAAATAGTTCAGAAGATTAAAGCACCTGCAAGCAGACACAGGGGCTGGCCAATGGATCACCAGATATATCGAGGCGGTCCTGCCCCCCGCGCATGCTGAGACAGCAATTGAGACTAGGCATGATGGCTCAAGCCTGTAGTCCCAGCGCTTGGGAGACTGTAAACAGGTAGAACACTACGAGTCCGATCTAGTAGTAAGACCCTGAACACCCTGCAGACAATTCCCTAAAATACAAAAAGAAGGAGGAGGAGGAGGAGGAGGAGGAGGAGGAGGAGGAGGAGGAGGAGGAGAAAGAAGAGGAAGAGGAAGAAGAGGAAGAGGAAGAGGAAGAAGAAGAAGAAGAGGAAGAGGAAGAGGAAGAAAGAGGAAGAGGAAGAGGAAGGAGAAAGAGAAGGAGAAGGAGAAGGAGGAGAAGAAAAAGTAACTTATCAAGTTTCTTTGACACATGAACCATACATTTGGGGAGAATTTTCACAGACTAGCTTTGGGGTTTGTATATGTTTCAACCTTATTTTTTCCACTGTACCTCAGGCTGCCTGGGTCTATACCTTAGGGTAAGTTCATTTCTCTGGTTGAACTGAACTGTGCCCTGCCATGACTTAGAATTATAGTTATGGTATAATAATTCTTGTAGGTCAGTCCTACCTCAGGATAAATAATAACTACTCATGAAATTGACTGGGAATTACATATTTTTATCTTCCTAGACCCCAACAAAATGTAAACTTACCTCAGCTGCATCTAAATCACATCTCACCTGTGCCAGTAGCCAATTCCATGGCCGACAGGAGGGACAGAGTGATGAAGGAGAAGACAGATGGGAAAGAATGGCACTCTTAGCAAGTTATTGATAAAAGATTTAACTTTTGAAAATTAAAAAAAATGAAAGAGAAAAGAGAAGAAAGATGACACTGAGAACCCACTTATTGCTAAGACCCTTGTTTAGGTCTTCGAGGACGGGGACTATTACAGGGAAGGGTTCTGAAACCTTCATTGGCTTCATACGGAAACTCATTCTTACTGTAGACTTATGAAAAATGACTAACTGATTTAGAAGCAAGATGCTGACTTAAGTCCTGGTTGTCCTCCTTGGTTTACTGTTGTAGGTCTGGGACTAATCATTCAAACCAATCCTTAGTCCTTCACTTGAAAACACATGTGATTTGACTGGCTAGTTCTCTAAGGGCTTTTCTACCTCTGACACTAGGTCCTATCCGAGGGAACTGGCTGCAGCAGCAGGAGCCACACAGACAGGACTGGGAGGTGACGGGTGACAGTAGACATCTCCACATCATTCTGAAAGGGTTTTTCTTGTTTTTCAAGAATGCAGTCAGATTGCTTCTTTTAGGGAATAAAAGGCACAGTCTTTCTGGGGGCTTCAGTCTCCCTTGCATCTCTGTGATCTCTTTACATTGCAAAATGATGGACTAGAGGCTTGTTTCCATGGTGATCACTCCGTCCTGCTTAGCAGCTGGAGAGCTTAACCCAACATTGACCCAGCTTCCTCAGCTGGGCTGGGCATGCACTTAACCAAGGCATTCAGGGCAGGACTTGACAGCTCTGCATTTTGGGTTCTGGAAAGGATTCCAAAGCGAGAGGGTGGGAGTCTAGCGAAGGCACTCATCTTGGTCTTAATTTTTCCATGGGTCAAGATCATTAATAAAGGGACATTAATAGCAGAGTAGTCTTGAGGGGCTCTTGGATACCAAGCACAGTCATTCTCAGTGGGTGCTCCTCAGTTTTACTTGCTTCTGTCCTCAAAGTAATTTTCTGTCTTGCCTGACCTTGGGCTAAGCTTGCTGTATCTCAGTCACTGTTCCTATCGCCTCTTGGGTGATAGGAACCAGCCCACCCTCCAACAGCCTGCTTCAGCTTCTCCTTCTCTGGGTGCCCTTGCCCCAAGGCTGACCATGCAGGCACCAGATCCCTTTCCTTGAATGGAAGGCCATACCTCAAAGTTAACAGACAATCACAGCTGTGTGTGAGAAGATCCAGGCACGGGGTACATTCTAAAATAGAACTCAGCTTGGCCACGAGGGTATGGAAACATGATGTGCTCAGTGCTGCCAGGGAATGCAGCCCTGAAGGTTGGGTTTTTCACGCCTCAAACTCATTAAAACCCCCAGCCTGCGTTTCACACATCATATCCCTCCGCGATCTCTGGCTTCCTTCCTTCAAACAGATACCTTTTTCTTCCTCAGGTGACATGATCGGTTCTCGCCAATTTATTATTGATATTACTGTTTATCCAGAAGTTACCAAATACCAGTGAGGAATAGACTGTCCCTATGGAGAGAAGAACTGCTCTCATTAGCGGAATTACTGGATTATAGGCATGTAGAGCTGCGATCCTAGAAATCATGAAGCTTCTATAGCTTGGGAAAAAGTGAATCAAAGTGAGTTTGTTCACAGCCAACACAGAAACTAGCCTGACTCACTATCCTGTGTTTATTTCTATTGAGCCATTTAAACATTTTGATGCTTAACACCATATTTTGTGAAGGTGCCGCGTAATCTAGGAGTAGATACTTTATATAATCATCTAGCTAATTGAGTATGCCTTTTTCTTCCATTTTAGTTCAGATTATGGCCTAGAAGTGCCAAGGGAATCTTCCTGTAACATACACAAATATCCCAGATACTTTTTTCCATTATCCAGATCGCCTGTGAAAACATCACAGCCCGTGACTGATTACGATGGGACAGAATGTGTGTGCTATCCCTGGTGCCGTGTGGGACTGGGAATCAAAGTAGAACAAATCTCCTGCCTTGGTGGGTCCAGTAGGGCAAGAAGGTGAGCATCACCCCATCCCATCTCTGTGTGCTGTATACGTAGAATAAGCAGAATATGGTGCATGCTTTTAAACAGAAATTAAGATTATAGAGGGATGAAAGAGGAGGGAATAGGCAATTCAAAGCTAGACTCTTAAGGGATGTCTATAAGCGACAGCAATGTCTGGACTGTCACAAGAGGATGAAAGCATTTCCCTGCGCACAAGAGGAGAAAATGACTATAGAAGCAGAAGGAGCAGCGCAATATTGCATGGGTAGCACTGAGAATTGGGGCTCTAATTTGTGTCTTGGCCAAACTCCACTTGGCCAGCAGGAAATCTCTGGTAATACCCAAACTCCTTGGTGTGACTTTTCATATCAGGGTAAATATCAAACAGTAGGACTTTCTGATCCTAGGCCTCCCCATCCTAGGCTGAAGGTCTTCCCCCTGGCTGAAGTTAATGTCATGGCTTTGTCATCTGCTAATGCTGGGACTTAGGAAGATGACCCTCCATTTTCTTGTCTACAACTCTCATTATGCGCAAACTATTACTGCGTGTGCTGAGCGTGCTGTGTGCACCTGAGAAATGGCCAATCTGTATGTCACTGGGATTTGTGTGTGCACCTTTTTCACACAGGATTCAAATCTTGACTGGTGTACTTACACACATCCCATCTTCACAAGGGATTTGGGGAGCCATGAAACTCTCCACCAGGTACCCCTCAGCCCTCACACTTAGCCAGTTCTTACACTTCTTGGCTTTATTTGCTTGGGATTTTGCACAACTTGTTGCCACAGAAATCTGCGGCAAGTTATAGGGAGAGAACGCAGTGTGCCCGCCAGGGCCCCTCTGCCCTTTCCCTGGGTGAAAGGACCCTGGCTCTTTCTGAGGTGTGACTTTGGCCAGCATCTTTCTCTCTTGGGCTCAGATTCACTAATCCCTTAATTGAAGCAGAGGTCCAAAATGCTTTGATTCTGAGTAGAAATCTTGCATGTGGTACATTTTCTATTTTTCTGCTTCTTTCTCTTTAGGTTAGAAAACCCAGATGGAAGAAGCAAAAAGAAGTTTCCTTGCTTCTTTCAAAACATCTCCCAAACCTAAGGCACAGAATTCTGAAGTTCCACACAAAGGATCGTGTAGGCTCTGCCCCCTCTAATTATGTCCCATTAAGGTCCCAGATGCCTCCTGTCTGCCGAGGGAGCTATTTAGCATTCTCCCAGGCAGCAGCCTCCTCTGCCAAGGACACAAGTCATCGCCCTCATTTCTGTTGATGTTTATGTTGAGAAAGTAGATAATCCTCACTGCAGTGGCAAGTTGATGGAAGCAAGTAAAAACCAAACAGGGTTTAGAATTCTAATTGCTGACAGATTCACAATGGTGTGTGAGGCCTGGTGTCTGCCTGGCTGGCCGGCTGTTCAGAGCAGAGGGTAAAGTCAAAGAGTATATTGTTTCTGGTATGAAATTTCTCAGTGCCAGGTTTGCTTCCTTCTGAATGGAAATATGGAGGATAAATGTGCTTAGAAGCAACTATACCACCTTAAAAGTAAGAGATAAATAAGACAACCTGGTGGAAAACATAGTACAAAAATAGGGTTTATCTGTGGTAGCATTGGGGACAGCACATCTTAATTTGGGAAAAGTCAGTTAACCTTTCTGGTTCAACTGCCACATGGTTATGAAAGATTGAACCTGCTTACCACTTCATTTTCTCATGCAGTTTTCTGTATTACAGAAAAATAATACGCAAATTCAGGATGGTTTTGATAGGTGTCCAAGTCTTTGGTACTAGCAGAGAATATGTGTTGCCCAGTGACACGGATGTGTCTATGGAATTGTACATAATGGTTTGTTCAAATTCTCAGACATTTCAGCAGGAACAGCTGGACTCAGCAAACTCAGGTGGGAAGGCTGGGGGGCGGAGCTAGGGCTACAGGTCTCTGGATGGTCTTCAGGGCGAGAAGTGGCAGCCAGAACTAACAAACTCTGGCAGTGTTCAGGGCGAGCAGTGGCAGCCAGAACTAGCAAACTCTGACGGGAAGACTTGGAGGGTTAAAGATAGCATCGTGTAATGCAGCCACCACTGTTGAATTTCTATTATTTTGTTTAGTGAAATCTTGTGTTGTTTCTAATGCTGTGAGGTTCTCTTTCTATCACTATCTTGTATTCTTTAAAAAAAAAAATTCTCAGATGTGTAATCCTTACTTTCATGAAGTTAATGGGAAAAGTATGAGGCTAGAGGCAAGAAAAATATCTCAATTGTGTCTGTATAATTTTATTTCTAATAACAATGAGAGTGGTCTTTGAGATCGGTGTGAGCCAGATGCGTTGAGAGGGATGGAGAGGGTAGAAATGATTAGATCAGGTGTGGTAGTCCTAGTCCTTCTGCCTCCTAGAAGCTAAGAGTCTTGCAGTCTGATCTCGAGGCGAAGGCACCTTCTCATTCTGTTTTCTTTTATATTGTCTTTTCTTTAGCATGTGCCCTGCCTGCTACTCTAACATGTGGCAGTTTGGCCTCTTAAACTCATATTCTGAAAATTATTCTCTCTGTCCTTTGACTGGCCTTTTAAAAACAATTTTCCTATTTTGGTACAGGTGAGGTCTTTACCTGATTTCTTAACCACCCTGTTTTAAGGAGCAGCTCTCCAGTAACTTCCAATAAATTTGGTGCTGAAAATCTTTGAGTATAGAATAAATACTCGTTTTGCTCATCTGTTATTTTTATAGGCTGGACATTTTTAAAAAACCCTCTTATTATGCTTAAAATAAAATATGCAATCCATCTGTACTTTAATTCTATTCTATAGTTATCTTATTTTCCACACTCCTTTTGTACACTGATTTGGTTTTTCAGAATTATCTTCTAAATTTATGTAAGGTTTTGTCCAATAAGATGGTGAGGAGCTTCAGGCACATTATGAGCTAATAAACTGACGGTTTGAAGATTAAAGCAAATACAGAGACAATGATTAAAGAGCTTCTATGCTAGTAAAGCGAATAATAAGCACCCAGAGATTGTCTTTGGGGTAAAGGCTCCCTGTGGGCATATTTCAAAGACCATTGGGTGGCCAGGGGTTGGAGACCTCTTCAAGAACGCACCATCAATCACTTCCTTTTCAGTTTTTTCCCCCTAAGGAAACAGACTAAAGCCATGACTCAAGATTGCCAAGATTTTTAACCCATGGATTCCAAAAGGTTTAAGAATTCTGAAATGAAGACCACTGAGTTATGGCTCCAGCATCAAAGCCAACCTAAGAACTGCTACTGCCTGAAAAGGCCACAGAAGCAATGGCCTTATGCCCCTCTTTAGTTGAGTTTTGGTCTTTGCCAAACCCGACTTCTATTCTGTGTTGTCGACAATACCGTAAAATTGAGAAGAAAACGCTTGTTGCCTGCATCAATCTCAGCAAGCACAAGGTAACCGTGTTTTTCAACTGAATCCCTTTGTTAGCTTTTAACACTTACCTTTCATCTCTGTTGATTTTTCTTTAATGAAATGTCTCACCCTGATCAGTCTACAGTGTAATTGACAGATAGAGAACAGAGCCTGGGTTATTGTCGCTGTTGATGGACCATAAAGAAGACAAAAGCTGATGACAGCCAGGGGTGTGGGGAAGAGGCTCCAGCTATCCTGTTTCCTGATCTGCTGACAATCAGTGGGTGTCAGTGGAAATCGTGCTCTGCAGCTGATTCTCCTGTAGAGCCTAGTGCAAAGGGATTCAGCTGGTAAGGGGAGAAGAGGACAGACTCGGAATTACACCTGACAGGAGTCGCATGTTCTTCAGGAGTTGCTTTCGTTTAAGCCTGTCTTTCCTCTTAAATAGTAAGAGACAAATTCCTGAACCTCACTTCTGTTTTTGTGCTCAGGTAAATAGCTGTCTTGGCATTAGACTTGATGGTAGGACTTATGAGGCCTATATTTCTTATTTAAATAAGTTTAGATACACAGCTGCCTTGAACCCAAGAGGGGTCACAATCACCCCATCATCGAGAATCTTCCCTGAAAGTTGAATTTGTTTTTTCACTCGTGGGTTCATGCTTAGTTTAAACTCCAGCATCCAAACACTATTGGATTTAAATTGTAGTTGTGCTCTTGAGGACCTGCACATCCTAAGGCACACTAGTCAGTCTTTGTACCTCAGTGTCCTGGTTAGAAAAAAATATATTGATTTTATAGGCTGGAAATACAGTGCTTAACACAGTGAGAGGTGCAGTTAACACAGTGACCCGTTATAATTATGATTGCTGTTAAACTCACAGGTGACGGTATAGTAGGTGAACATGTAGAGTCTATGGAGAAGATGGGATTTCAAGAAAGAGGCAACTTTGATCCACTGTCGTGATTAAAGATGTTAGGAGGTTTAGGCCCCATTCTCTGTTTTGGGGATATGACTCAGAAGACTTCTGATGGTACCTACAGTCTTTTCTAGCCCTGCTCCCCCTTCTCTCCCTGCTGTTTTCCTCTCCTACCGTAGTTCTCTAAAAACCTATGTTCATCTTTACCTTCATCGCCCCGAAGGTCCCCTGCCATTAATAATTGGCTCTACCCACTTTTCTTGATTAATTCCATTTATTTATTAAGTCCCTTCCCATCCCCCAACCTAGAAAGCCCCAGTAAAATCTGTCCTTACTTTTCTGAAACCTAGTGACTCACAAATCTATTTTTATTTCTATGTTTATTTTTTAATGTATTCGGTACAGCTTGGACTTATAGTGATCCTCCTGTTTTCAGCCTCCCCAGCACTGGGATTACAGGCATACTCCACCACATTATAGGTCTTTGGGGGCAGGGCCGGCGCAGCATGTGATAACCTGCATCGAACCCTGGTCCTTGTGCTTACCTAGCCAGGAACTTAGTCCGCTGAGCTATCTTGCCAGCCCTGTGACTCACAAATTTAAATTTCCTTTCTTTGACCATCTTCTGGACTTGACCAAAAATGGCTCCTAAGGTCTGTGACTCTGTTCTCGCCATGGTTTTGTTCACCGTTTCTGACTAATGTCTGCCAGGTGGTAGCTGCTCAGAAAATACATGCTAGATTGAATGAATGGTGCAGAGGATCTATGTCTCCCTGCACCAGGAATCTGCAGTCTGAGCAGAATGAAAGTGCTTGTTCTACTGCTACGTGCCAGGGAAAGGGCGCCTCCACACCCAGACCTGTGCCCACAGGCCACTGTCAAATGCACCAAGACAGCAGTTTCCCAGGAAGGGGCTGTCCAAGCTTCTGACTTCACAATGCCAGGGTTTAGGTGAGAGAGAACATTGCCTTGCCCTGAGAGAGGCCTGCAATATCAACAAAGAGCCATGGGAAAGGGGAGAGAAGGGTGATTAGGCGAGGGACTGAAGAAGCACGATTCCAAGGTCTTGTTGGGTAATCCTCCCCTCCATTTTCTCATGATTGCCTGCAATAAGATTTCTTAATCATTCAGGGGGTTTAGAGTGTGATCTCCTGAATGTATAATTATCTCCATTATTCAAAACAAACCAGAGGTGTGCCAGGCAGGAAAAAAAAATAAAAACAAAAATGTAGCCTCCAGCAGAAAACCCATCTCTTCCCTCTCCCCACCCCAGTTTCTCAATTTAGTTCCACCCCTCTGTATCTGTGACCCCAATTTCTATGGCAGGATAAGGAAAAGAACAGGCAGCAGTCGGGTACTCTGACCAAAAACCTCGCAGTGTTCAGCTGAGGCTAGGAGGTTGCACTGCCCTATCGCACACTAGGGCATGCTAGGGCATAAAGAATCTTACCTTAGCGCAGAGTCAGGTTCTTCAAATTGCCTGGCCCTTAAAATTTTAATAGCCATGTATGTTCCGGGAACCCTTTAAATAACTGCTCTGGTCGCTTATCTTAGTCACTGGTCAGTACTTACCTATAATCCCTGCTACTCTCAGAGACTGAAGAATAATAAAGAAAACTCTAACTGGGATGAAGGCGACTGGATGATAGATTCATTTCTGAAACATCACTGCTAGGAGAACTTGAGATGTGACATCCTGCTGGGTTTCAATCTGCCCCTTCTTAAATGACAGGGTTGGTTTTCCCTAGGGGTAGGTGACTTCTCGTTCTGGAAAGGGCTCCACAGTAATTATTTTAGATTTGGTGCCTGTGTGATCTCAGAGAAACTTCCTGTTTCCTTGCTGATGTTGTGTGGCAGCCACAGGTGATAAGGGCGAGTGAGGCTTTCACTCAAAGTTTCTTTATGGGCACAGAAATTGAAAATATAAGTTTTAAACGCAAAATTTCTGAATCATAACGTGATAATCTTCTTTTGATTCGTCTCACAATTGTTTATACGTGTGCAAACAATGCTTAGCCCATGAGAAACAGGAAAAGTGGTGCTGGGATATATTTTGCTAATCCCTGATCCATACCAACGTTCTCAAAGAAAGGAGACGCGCAGTGTGAGTACGCATCAGCACATTTTCCCAATGACCTGATTTTTATCTTTTGGCACAACATTCAGCAAATGCAATAAATGTGAGTGCATTTTTTTTTTATCAAAGGGAGTTTGAAAAGATTGCAGAAGAATTGACTTTGATTATCTTGAAGATATTGAAGTCAACCCTTTACGAGCCCCTGTAATATAGGGCAATTGATCTATAGCTTCCTTGACTCTGGACCTGCAAAGACCAGACATCTGTTATATTTCATTTATTCATGGCCATGACAGGGAGCAGAGGCATGAATAATACAAAAGAGAAGATAAAAAATCATTTATATTGCATTCGGCTTCAAAATACATCATGAATATTTTTTCCTCTGAAGATTTACCTTCTTAATCCCTTTTGCTGATATGAAAATGAGCTCGCATTACTGGAGCTCACTGTGGATTATGGTAGAATTGGGATGCAGGGGAGAGGTGTGCTACAGATGCAGTGCGAGGGACACCCTGGGGGCAAATCTTCCTCTTTGATGCCCCTTGACTACCCCAAGCTACTGAGATATATTTTCTCACCGGTTCCATCACTGTGCCTGCTTGTCGGAGGTGTCACACTGTCCTTCACATCCTGGCTGTGTGTCTGTGGCTGCCTTCCAGTCCAGAGACTTTCTTGGTGTGTCTGAATTGTCGGTTCACCACCACCTGAGATGATAAGGAAAGAAAAGATCTTGATTATGCCAGTTCACATGAACAAAAGATAAGCCATATTGGAATAATGAGCCCTGTGATTTCTTCTCTCTCTCTCTCTCTCTCTCTCTCTCTCTCTCTCTCTCTCTCTCTCTCTCTCTC
>NDGN011426864.1:0-12199 GCA_002564285.1 Tympanoctomys barrerae | reverse complement strand
CCCCACCCCATGACTGCATGAGGCTTTGGGGGGACAACTAGACACAAACCATAACAATTATAAAGCCATCACTGGGCGGGACTCCTTCAGAGCCCTTCAGAGCCCTTCAGAAGGTGAGGATGGGGCTGTAATAGAGGCGCTTATCTTGGAGCCTTCCATATACCAAGTTGTATATCCAGTTTGCCTGGAAGCATTTGCTTCTTCCAGTACCCTGGCGAGACATGGTTTAATTTTCTTCTTTCTGGAACTAACTTGAATCTTGGAGGCTAAGTTCTGCAGCCAGTAGGAGACAGCAGAGGTGCAGAGTGGCTGGTCTTTATGACCCTAGCATCATTATATGTTCTTTTTTTCACTGGCCAACACTATAAGAAACAAAGCAAGTCAAAACCTCTTCAGAACAAATTTCTGGAATGAAACCTCTGGAGCCTCGCTTTAATTTTACCTGCCTTTCTTCGGATCTGCTTTAATGGCGGGAGCCCCCCCCCCATACGCTCATAGCTATATAGCTACAGCAAGGAGTCCCTGTGGGAACGATCGAGAGCTGTGCATTTTGATTAAATGTGTGTTTACAGTTCTCCGAGGGAGCAGGGCAATTGTGGTACACTTGCATTACTGGAAGGAGTTGGGGTGGAGAGAGAAAAGGAAGCGAGGGGGAGAAGAGCTCCTTTAATATCCTTCCTATCCTAGATGCGTCCTCACGGCCCCCACTTCTGGCACACGCACGCCACACACTCTTAGGCACACTTGCATGCACATGCCTTCAGCAGTCACAGCTCACGGGCACTCCGCGCACACACATTCATGCGCACAGCTCTGACTTTCTCTACCACCACCTCTGAAGAAACAAAGGCCCAAAACGAAAATACTATCCTTTACCAGGGCTGATTGTTGTGTGATTTTCTTCAGCAGTCTCAACCCTTCCGATGTCTGCTGTCTGGCCCGCAAAGCTTTCTGAAAGATGTTTGAGACTCTGAACCTGCCTGCCAGAGGAGACAGGAAACTTGCAGTGGTCAGAGCACCGTGACCTTCCCAGAGCATTTCCCCTTAGATTCCCAGAGGTGGGGTGACCAGAGTGGGGTCAGCAGCCCAGCCTGCCCTGGGGCACCTTGTGCTTTTGCTGATTGATCAGTGATTCCCCAAAGCATTGGGAGAACCACACTGGAGCCACATGGGTGTGGTATGGACAGCTTTGGTGTTTAGAGGCAGAGAGACATGGACTCACACTGGCCACGCAGTGACCAGAGTGGAACTGCAAGGGGTGCTCAGCGTGAAAGCCTCAAGTGCGGTCACCTGCAAAGTGGACATAGTCCTCTTTGTTTTACAGAGTTGTCACCACTTTCCTCTGTGGCCCTCACTTGCCCCCCCCCACCTGTCAAAGTAAAGAGTGGACTTAGATGAAGTCTACTTGACTCGCAGTGTGTGCGTCTGTGTGAAAGATATTTAGACTGTTCTCTATGCTGAAAAGAAAAATGGGAAGCTTTCAGGGACAAACTTGTGCCCATGTTGTCACCAGGTTCAAAGGCAACAGCAGACCAGAAGCATATGCCATCCCCACCGCCCGCCTGTCAGTTGTGGCCACCATCCATGGCCTCCATGGCTTTGAAGGCCTCTCTGTATTAGGTTTTGATTTGCAAAATGGGTAGCTTGGAAAAACCATGCCCCAAACAAATTATCTCTGGGCACAGAAGCGTAAGGATGAGGTTAAGGTTTCTTAGAGATGAATGTAGTTTCTAATAAGAAAAACCACACAGAATATATAGGCATACACTATGCTTTCTACCTCTAAACCCACCCTACACCCCCGAGGCCACATCTGCATTGGCCTTGCATGTCAGCAGGCAGGGACAAAGGACGACATGTTTGTCTAGATAAAATGCCAACATCAGGACAGCACCAGTTCATGCAAGCACACCTGGTGTCTCCTCTGCTGTGCCAGGCTCCTTGCTCTCTTCTGGGGCCGAGGCGGTGAGTCAGGCTGGGCCCTGCCCTTGAGATGCTCATTGGATGCACTGGGCCCTCCTCACTGGGCAGGCACTAGTGAGGCCTTTGCTGTCATGTTCAAGCACTGGTAGGAGTGGGAAGGTGGAAACCTGACCAGTGCAGCCACTGTCCATGGAGAGTTCAGATGGGGTGCAAGAGGGTACTCATAGTCTGGTGGATTATGCAGGGGGAGCAGCGGTGTAAATAGGCTATGATGGGCACTCTGAATAGGGGCACCCGAGCTAGATGGGAACAGGGTGTGGCCAACGTCAGGGAGACTTCCAGCAGGACTAGTCATGTGAAAAGGGGTGAGATTACGGTCGCCTGTGTGCTTGAGAGAAGCAGGCTGCTAACTTGGGGACAGCGCACCTTAGGGTTCAGTACTCCTTTGACACCTGGAAGGAAAGAAAGAGCTCAAGGGCCCGGGGAGATAGCTCAGTAGAATAAGTGCTTGCCTGGCAAGTGCAGGGTCCTGAGTTCAATCCCCGGTACAGCAAAAACAAAGAGCTCAGGGGCCGGGGAGATGGCTCAGTGGAATAAGTAAGTGCTTCCCTGGCAAGCGCACAGGTCTGAGTTCAATCCCCGNAAAAAAAAAAAAAAAAAAAAGAGCTCGCTTGAAGGTGGGTCACTGGCTGTTGAGATCATCAGTCCTGATACTTCCTTGTGGAGCTCAGGTTTGTTGTGCCAGGGCTTTTGTCTACTGACTGTGCTCTTCCACAGGAAATGTACAGGTGTCCCCTGCCTCGCAGAACACCCTATTCAGAGCAACAGACCCAGCCTCCAGTTCTGATCCTTCCTTCTCTGTTTGCAGCCTGACCTTTTCTGTTTCACATATTCATTCACTGCTTAGTTCATTTGTCTCCTCAGCTAAATTACATGTTCCATGGGGGAGAAATTTTTCCATAATGGTTGTACTAGGGGATTGAACACAGGGTCTTGTGCATTGGATACTGGGCAAAACCACACCACCATGGAGCTGAGTCTCCAGGGCTTTTTTTTTTTTTTTTTTTATAGTTTTGTTTTGAGACAGGGTCTTTGCTAGGAAGCTGGGGCTGGCCTCAAACTTGTGATCCTCTCTTTGCCCCCCCTGAGTAGCTGGGGCCACAGATGTACTCTGGAATCATTGCTGTTGTCCACGTCCCCAAGTAGCAGCTGGCACTTAGTCAACACCTGATGAGCTCAGGAATGGTGAGAGGGGTGAAAGTCCCCTACCACTCAAAGGCTGTGCTCCTTTCCGTGCCTGTCAGAATTTTCTCTTGCCTTCTTACCACTGACTGGACAGCTCACCAAGTCCCACAAGGTACAGGAAAAAACTTTGCCGGACACTGTATTGCCCCTTGAGAACTGTTTATGTATCAGAGCGTTTATTGAGTACCAAGGGAACAGGGATGTGGCTGCCCTGTGACAGCTGTGTTCTCCGGGCTGTGGTTGTTAGTCATCGAGGTTTTTGTTCAATGTGGATGGAATCTACGCCGGGGGACTGCTGTGCCCACGAGGCTCACATTCCCACAGACGCTGGTGGAGTATGCTAAACCCTACACAGGAGCCCGCATCCCTGAAGGGAACGGGCCACTGTGCCAGGTGTTTCCCTCCCTCCCTCTCTCACGCCCTCTCTTCCCCATTTCATGCATCTGTCCATCCATTTCTGAGAACTTATTCTGTGTCAGACTCAGTGAACACCTGAAGACATCGTTCTGTGGGAAGAAGCAGAAAAGTACATTGTTGAAGACAAATTTGGACAGCTCTCTGATTGAAGGCCGGGGAGGACGGCGCTCTGACTGAAGACCGGGGAGGACGGCGCACAGGAGAGGGTCCTTGCCTGGGCTACAGCCTGCGCAGTGTCGGCTGGTGATGCGCCTTCCTGAAGAACAGCCCAGAGACTTCTGCTCCAGCACCCGCCGAAGCTGGATGCCTGCGCTTCAGACACGAGTGGTTATCAAAAGAGGTTACAAGTGAGCTAGAGGAGCCAGAAGCCCCAACACTGCTGGTGGGTGACCCCTAGTGTGGGCCCCTCATGTTGCTTATTTTATCTGAAGACCAAAGAGGCGAGTACAAAAGGCCAACACTGCATGTGCAAAGCCACATAGATCCTGTACTCACAAGCTGTTTTCTAAGTGGCTGTGTTATCTTGAGTGAGTGACATGGCCTCTTTTAGCCTTGATTTCTCCATCTGTGAAGTGGGTACAGCAGTGTCCATCTTGCAGGATTATTGTGACAGTTGTGGGTAATATTTTAAAATACCCAGCACAGGGTCTAGAGCCATGCTTAGTAAAATGGCAGCTTTCTTTCCTTCCCCTGGGTAGTGACAGAAGATTTGGCCTTTTACAAAGGAAGGAAAAAAGTCAACTAAAGATTCTGCTTTTACCCTCGAAGTGGTTAAATAACTCCACGGGGGAAATTTTTAATTTTCTATCCTGTCAGCAAGCTAGCAGGCCCATGATCCAGTGCCACATGGAATCCGTGGTGGAGACTGCAGAAGAGAGAACGCTTCTGTCTCTCAGGGCCATTGGCCTGAACTGGCTGCCTGGAGGAGGGAGGTAGGGACAGGAGGAAGGACAAAAGCCTCCTTTTCACTCTTAGCAGAATTTTCCCAAGAGCAGTGGAAATGAAAGGAGCAGACAGCACAGACCTGTTTCCCCAGTTTGCAAATCAAGTAACGAAACACATGACTTAGCAAGAACGAGCCATGACTCACCCACACATCTGACTGTGCCACTTCAGACCGGGGGAGCTGGTTCAGTCTCATGAGGTGTTGTTGGGATTCCGATTGTGCAGGCCCCAAGCTTTGCGGCTAGGATTGAGAGGGAGAAGAGAACTACATTTATGGAGTGAGACCTGGTCGCTGTGGACCTTCATGCCCGTCACTTCAGGGGCAGGGAGGCAGATGCATACCTTTTCACTGTGACCTCATGGCTTTATAACATCACGGCATGGTGCAAGGAAAGGACCGTAGCTCTCAGGCGTGCTGCAGCGTCCCTCTGATGGGTCCGAGTGCTGTCTGCTTGGCCCAGTCCTGCTTGCACTCACATGAGGAAGTGGCTACAGGTGGAACAGCATCAGGCAGGGAGAGGTCAGGGTGATGGCGGCTTGGTGTGTGTCCAGCTCTGCGCTCTCCCCGAGCAACTCCGTGGGCATGTGTGGTGCTTTGTATTCTGATCTGGGAATTGAATGTTCCCCAGGTGTCCGAGGCAGGATGGGGGCCTCACATACATGTGGTCAGCGGCACTTGGCTTCTTCTCTTGAGGAAGGTGTGCCTGCCCCCTTGGTTGGGAGTGAATGGCTCCTGTGACAACTTGGCTGTCCCCAGCCTGCAGGACCCGTGCTGAGGTCCCAGAGAAGCTCAGATGTCAGGCCTAGGCTGGCCCATGTGGCCTGCGCCGTGATCCAACGAAGTCCAGTCAGTGGCTGTGAGATTGGCATGGGGTGGAGGGCTACGGGTTTCTGCAGCAAACCCCAAAGCCTGCTGCTAGCAGCTGACTTCTGCCATCCAACGCAGCAGCCTCTAGGTGGAAGGTCATTGAGCAGTCTCCTTCTTCAGTAATTTACTTGTTCTAGTGAAATCCCTACCACTGAGAACATCTCATACATCACCATGAAAAGGGTGAACTAGACTTAAAATTCGAGTGCCCATCCTCTGCCCATCAGGGTCTGCTCCTTTGTCTCCCGTGTCTCTGATCCCAGAAAGCTTAAGGGAGATGCTGATCCTGTTTTCACAGACTGAGGTCCAGGGAAGTTAAGGACCACATGCATAGCAAAAGGCAGGACCAGGCCCGGACTTGGAGCTGCCTCACCCTGAAATGAGCTTCACTTCTGTGTTGCTTTCCTTGCAGCCACAGCGGTGGGTGCCAGGACCGACCCTAGCCCTGAGCATTGCTCCACGCGTGTGCACCTCACTAGTGCATGGGGAGAGTGGGCTACATCTGCCTGCTCTCCCTGGGAGAGCTTGTCCCAGGCCCCAAGTCCTTTCTCACTCCTGTGTGCTCCCCCCTCTTCCTGGAGCTATTCTGATGCTGGGCCCTTCCTCTCCTGTATTGGTTTCTGTCGCGGTGCTCCAGCTCGAAGTCCTCTGAGTCAGTGGCAGGGAGCTGTGGCCTTGTCCGGTTGGGAAATCCACCCTTCCTCTGCCCCTCCCTGGATTCCGAAGCCTGTGACCTAAAGTTGACAGGCAGCCAGCCGGGGGAAGGGTGGAAGGAGGTTGAGCAGGCGTTTTCTGAGGACCTGACACTCCTTCAGAGAGGGGACTAGGAAAATGTGGGGGCCAGTTTAAGTGTCAGAGAATAAAATCATCGATTTAAGGAGTAGCACATAGATGTAACACTTGTACTGTTACCTGGGAGGAGACTGAGGCTCAGTGAGAGGGTCTTCTCAGGAGATCCTGTGTTCCTCCTGCTCTCCACCCCACCCCGCCCCAACCAGGGCCACACCCCATCAGGGCCTTGACCCTACATGCGGATATTCCTCCTCCTGCCCCTGCCCCTGTTCTAAGGACTTGCGCTGAGTTGGGGCTGGACCAATGCCACCTCCATCCCCACTCCCAGAAGGAAAGGCTCCTCAGGTCCATCACAGCAGAGCCTTAACTGGCAGATCATTCCAGCGGGAAGGAGTGTGCCGGCCTCAGGCCTGTCGCTGCAGGCTCCCTCCGATGTTGGCACTGCCTGGAGCGACTCAGCTCTGCCCAGAGCCCTTAGGGCACACTCAGCTTAGGACTCATGGTACTCAGTGCCTTGCTTAGACACATTTAATTTTCCCCCACTGTCTAGAGATATTCCCACTTGTGCTTCAGTGGGTTGATGTTCTGTGAAAGTAATGACTGAAGGCCAGGTAAGTCTTCTGTCCTGCAGAGCTTCTTAAACCTTTAATAGTCTTGTAAGTACTCTAGATAACAGCAATAAGTGCCTAGCAGAGAGCTGCACTCGTCCCTTTATAAGACTGTGGTATTCCATGGGATACAGTTTGGGGAAAATGTTCTACCAAACCAAGGCCATGTTCCGCAGCTGGACGCCCAGGGTCCTTCACGAATGGGTGCCTGCTTGTCTTTGCGGCCTGGCCCACCTCACGCCCCATGTGCCCCTCTCTAGGTGTGCTGAGCTGTTTTAGGTCCTGGCAAGGGAATGGCAGGTTCCCAGCCAGCCCCCCTCAGTCTTCCTGGCTTCCAGCAGATACCAACCCAGTTAGGTTCAAGTCAACAATCCGTCCCCCGTAGGGGCCGATCTTGCCCTAACGTCTCTCCTAGATCCTATAAAACATGGTAGTGCACTTGCTCATATCCCTGGTGTGTTCCATATGGTGGAAATGAGGCCTCCTTTTCATGTCTGTGTCCTGTAACCTATTGTACTCTCTGTCTGTCTGTCTGTCTGTCTGTTTCCATCGCTCTTCTAAGTTAGTTGTCACTTAATCTTTGTTATTATGATGATTTTATTGCTGCTTTTTAGATTTTTCATGGATTATCATTTTTGTATGAGGATAGCATTTAGCAGCCGACAGCGTCCATGCAGCCTCTTCCTAGTCTCTCAGACTCTCTAGCCACTTGGATACTCTCAAAACCACTATCACATTTCTTGGGTTTTCCTCGCCCTGCCCCTGGGCTGTGCTAGGGGTCCACCCCAGGCCTTGGCAGGCTCTGCAGGCCCCCCGCTGAGCCACACCGCAGCCACCTGCTGCTCCTCACACCTGGTTCTTTTGAGGACTCGTGCACTCCTGCACAGCCCCTGTGCTCCCTGTCCACCGGGCCCCGCTGGTGCTGTGCTGACCCTCAGAAGAAGGTAGCACTGTCTCAGGAAGGGCAGGGCTCTCTGGGGACCAGCGGCCCTCCCTCTGCCCTTCCCCTCTCCGGGCCTCTCCCAGGGCTTTGATTTGCAGTCGGAAGCTCCCCTCATCCCCTTGCCTCTTCCCCTTCATTTCCCCGGTTCCCACAGGAACCTGGGAAGTAGGTTGTGCCCAGAGGTTAGAGCGGAAACCGCAGCAAGATAACTTCAAGGGGACAATACCCAGCTGACGTCATTTCAGCTTCTTTCCTTCAGCCAGAGGTGCTTTTTTTTTTTTCCTTCCATGTTTCTCCAGGTTACTTCTTTACTCCACCCAGCCCAGTGCCTGTGGCTTCCCATTTGAAAGCTCCCTGGCATTGTCTGCCTGGTTTATGCGCTTCCTCCTACGCTAATTGAAAAATCAGAGCTCCTAGTGGTGGCTTAGAAACTTGCCCTCGATTGAGCGGCGTGCTTTTGAAGCAGCGCATGCGCTGTGACTTCCATGTTGACTTCGCCTTATCGTCCTGGATTTGAATTCAGAGGCGACGGTGAGAAGCCGATGAGGGTTCAGGGATTGTACGTCTCCAATCGCCAGTGAAACATATGCATGTGGAAAGAGTCGTCATCCTTTGTAAAACAAAGAGTTTTCTTTAATTAGTTTCCATCCAGAAGAAGTTAGGTGAAAACCAGTATTTATGAAAGTGCCTATGGCGTTCCAAGCTGTATATAAAGACCATTGACCTAGATCTCCCTTGTTCTTATTTTTTGCTGTAACCACCACAGCCCGGGATTCCACACTGGCTGTGTGGAATGGTCACTTCCAAACTGAACGCACTGTTGCAGTGCATGCTGGTGTGGTGGGCTCTGTGTGGCAGACCTGGAGTGTGTGGAGTGTCCTGGGACCACAGTGCCCTTACATGAGGAGTAACATCGCCTCTTTTTGTCTCCTCCCCCCAGCTGTACCTGCAGGCCCGCTTCACCTGGAGAGGCGCCCGCCTGCTCCGGCCACTCCTGCAGTTCACCTTGCTCATGATGGCCTTCTACACGGGACTGTCCCGCATCTCTGACCACAAGCACCACCCCGGCGATGTCCTGGCGGGGTTCGCCCAAGGAGCCCTGGTGGCCTGCTGCATAGTAAGTAACCTCCAGCCCTCAGTGTGCAGGCAGAGGCCAGGACGGAGGCTTGTTAAATGTTTCCAGCTCAGTGCATGGGTGGGTCACCCTCGTTCCTGGTGTCCTCCCTGGGCGCCAGCAGTTCCGGAGACTTTTTCTGTGTCTGTCCTGCCTGTGCGTTTTGATTGCAAAGGTTCTGTAAATGCTCTTCTCCATCAGTTCAGAAGGTTTGGACTCAGAGTGTTGCAACTGCAAGAGACTGGAGGCAGTGTCTGGCCCACTCACTGTACGCCTGAGGACACGTGGGCAGAGACACGCCCACGACCTCTTGTCCAATGCGTAGCAGAGTTGCACTGCCTGGACTCACTCGCTGCTTTGGTACATGCGCTTTTCAGTAGAACTTTTCTATCTCTTGGAAAATGCCTCCGCTTCCCACGGAGACCGTTGAGGCCCGTGTTGGCTGGAGCGGTTTTCTGGAGGTGGAGACCCCTGGCCCAGGCCTGTGGGCATTGTCAGGAGTTCCCAGGACTGATTTTGGGGTGGACCATATGTTGGCTGGCCCATATGAGTGGGCCAGTTCCCCTCATGAGGGTGAGATGAAGCATCCTTCCCTTCATCTGTGATCTCTGCTTTCCCTGCACAGAGCGTGTTTTGAGGACCTGACTCAGCAGCCCTGACCTAGCAGGAGGTGCCCACTGCAGGCTGGCAGGAACCCCAAACTTCATAAAGGCTGGGCATTTAAGCAGCACGCATAGAGGTTGCACTGTTGTATTAGCCTTGCTCATTCATGGTAAGGACCGTGAACCACAGAGGCCTCTCGACTTCCGACTTCGCTGGGCCTGGTTTCTAAGCCCGGCTGCAGGCCTGTCTGCCTGAAGTAGGCATTCTCTGTAGCAGCATGTAGCTTGTGACGGTGCCTCCCTGCAGACAGGCAGGCACCGTATGTAAACATATACTGCTCTCCTCATCTTACCAAAGGCTTTTGGGGGTCCTAGCTCAGGGGAAGCCAGTGTGCACTTAGTAAACAGTAAGCTGGAGTTGGTGAGCAGGTCTACCCTTTGCTGAGGCCACTGTGGGGAAAATGCTCTTGAAGGCATGGGGAGGGACGAGATTCAGGCCTTGTTTCTGAGGAAATCTCGCGAGGTGAGCTGTGGAGCTGGAGAACAAGTAGGGCCACCGCAGAAAGACACTGGTGGGCAAGGTCTGGTGAAGAGGAAGTGGGAGTTGAGATGTCAGCAGACCCCACGACCCAAGTCAGGTCTGAACCGCCTGCCAGCCTTAGTGTGGAAGGCCTGGCCTAAGGGGCTGGCTGGCTGTCTTCATTGCTTTCTGCTTCTGTTTTCTTTTTTTAAAGTGAAGGCCAGAAAGGAGAGAATTGAGGGAGCAAACTGTTAACAAGAACAGCTCTCACCAGCCTGCCTGTCCGGGTGCGTGCCTGGCCCTTTAATGTGGAGTGACAGTGGGGTGGTGTTTGCAGGAGGTGCCCTGGTTGTGGTGCCCTGCGAGCCCTGCTCTCAGCAGGAGGTCAGCCCTGGGGCCTGCTGCTCTGTTTCCTTCACCGGCGCCGTGGCCCTAATTGGAGTCTGCTGTACCCCCAATTAAAAAAATTAAAAGGTGTAGGGATCATTCCAGCCTTGCTCTCTTTTATACCCCAGAGCACCAGCCATGAGCAATTAAACAGAATATTCGGGAGGACGATGGTTTATTTTCTAGAAGGGAAATGAAGGGTCTGTGTTTTATCCTCAGCTCTGGCCGATGGTAGCAAGGGATAGGAATTTGGCCCTGGCTAGTGTAAAGCACCTACTGTTTGCTGGTACCTTTCTAAAATTTTAGCCACATGGGACCAATTCTAGGTGAGGTCACTTGGGCTGGGAGAGATGACTAAGTCACCCAAGATCAAAGAACCAGGAGACAGCTGCCTCCAGGACTCAGTCTCCCTTATGACCATGTCCTCTGTGCTGGGCAAGGAAGGGAGGTCGCTGGAGCTGAAGGCCCCTGGAGCTAACCCAAGGCTCAGGCTGCATAGACAGTTGCTTAGTGCAGATCATTTGAGGGGACCAGGGACCCTTCCGCAACCTGGGCTGGTCTGCTCTTCACTTTGCCTTTTAAAATCTGCATTACCATGGAGACACATCTTGGAAAGGGTAATAAACATCTTCACCTGTCTCCTGCCCATTTAGCTGTGAACCAGCAAGGGCAGCGACTTGGTCTTGTTCATCGTTTTCCCCAAATACCTGACCTTCAGCCCCGTGCACTGCAGCACCTCCTGGTCCCAGCCAACTTGGAATCAGAGCACTGCTCAAGTGTTCTATTTTTAAGTCGTCTGAGAGGCTGGGGCAGGAGGGGTCGAGGCAGCCAGGCAGCGTGTGGGCTCTTTCCTCCGGTGGGTGCCAGGGGTCCATTGTTCTGGCTTTGACAAGCAAGGAAGACAGACGCAGGGCCCCACTGAACCAAAGATGGTGTTCTACCTGGAAGCGGGTGGGACACCATCTGCTGAGGACAGCAGGTGCCCACTGGAGTGGACAGAGGGCCTGCTTCACAGGTCTGGCAGCTGAATCAGCGTCCAGTGGGTAGTGCTCTGTGGCTCTCACCTCGAGGCGGGAGTCTCTGGCCTCGCTCTAGCCTCCTGCATGTGGCAGGACTTTGCCTTGAAACCAGGGCTGACCATCCAGGGAACCCTAGGAAAAGCCGTGTGCCCATCTCAACTGAGACTGGAATGGAACCCAGTGTCCTTGGACTAGAAATCCCTGGAGGTCAGGGCGGTTTGAGAAAAGGCCTAGAATAGTAGCCATGTCACTGCACAGGGTGCCAAGACAACAGAGTCCTCACGAGCCCACCCTTAGTGGGTGCTGCCACCCAAGCAGGAGTGAGAAGTCTGCTGGCATTTGGTGCGAGCTCACGGCCAACGCTGGCTCCCCGCTCTGTTAAGGACTCCCGACAGATTATCGTCCTCAGTCCTGCAAGCCCTAAGCTCCTGTCAACAGCCTCCCTTAAGATGAGAAGAAAGCAGTGAAGTATTAAGTCACATAGACTTCCAGAAAGAGAAGACAAAGTAGCCAGAGTGGCACCCTGGCAGTGCTCACGCAATGCCAGTGCTGCGAGACTCAGACTGCCCAGGGCTGCGCCCCGCTTTGCCAGGTGTGCCCAGCTTCCCCTCACTTTCCTACTTCCAAGCGAGCTCTAACCCTAGACTGTGCCCCCTCTGACAGAGCACAGATCCAGCTCCACTTCACTGTTGATGAAGCCTTCATATTAGTTGCCTCTGGCTGTTGTCACAAATCATCACAACTTTAAGTGGATTAGAACAGTACGGATGTGTTTTCTTTTTTCTTTAATTTCTTTCTTTTTTTTTTTTTTTTTTT
>NDGN011426858.1:6063-18070 GCA_002564285.1 Tympanoctomys barrerae | reverse complement strand
GGGTTAATGTCAAGAGTATGCATACAATACCAAGATATTCATTTGGCTTGTAAACAAGCTCCTGCTATAAGAGGGAACATAGCCATGGGGGGGGGGTGATGGTCTTTGGTCCAGGTGCCTGTTCAGAGTCAGAGGGGGACACAGCCTCGAAGGGTATAGCTGCCTCCTCTCCGCAGCTTGGAGCCTCTGGTGGTTCCACTGCCTTAGGGCCAGGGCTGGTCTCTGGGACTTGCGTCCCAGAGCTGAGAGCCCCTCGGCTGAGGCAAAGGGACACAGACACCAGCCCTGAAGGGATCCTGAACCAGATAGACACTCCAGCCCCTGCCACTCCTAGCCACCTGCTCAGAGAGGCCACCTGGCTGCACCACCCCTCTTCGTCCCCCTCCCTCCCCCCAGGTCCCCAGAAGCCAGGGCCTGGGGGGACCAGTGCCATGTGCACCCCTGTGGCTCCCACCTCAGGAGTCAGACGTAGACCCCACGTAACAGGGAAATGCAGCTTCTGTTGACTTAAATTATGTTTAGGATAATGTTAGTTAAATATGTACAAACATAAAACTAGGTATTCGTGCCTTCTGCATGGAGCTCTTTTCCAACCATAAAGCTAAAACAAATTTTATAAATGAAATAAAAACAAACTGCAAAACCAATAAACTTCAAATTAACAACATTAATTTAATGGGACAAATGGTATTAGTTTCCTGAAACTGATTCTGTGCTCACAGCGTGATCTGGGGCACATGCTGCAGGTGTCTGGCATCTGCCCCTCAGCCGCGAGGGATGGGGGGGATGGCTCTGCTCCCCGCCCCTGCTTCTCCATTCACACCCGCATTTTCCCAAGCTCCTCAATTCTCTGAGCCTCATCAGTTTGCTCGTTTGGCAAATGCGAAGCATCATAGGACTTGTGAAGAGCCACACAGATGCTCAAGCAGGCAACCCAGGCAGTGAGCAGAGCCCCACGCTCGCGGCCACGCACTGCTGTCAACGTTTGAAGCTCTCGGTAGTTTTTTAAACAAGGGCTGTGCATTTGCCTATTGTCCAGGACCCCGTGAATTACGTAGCGGCTCCTACGCATAGCACAGAGCCTGGTACACCGTTGGCATTCAGTAATGGTTAGCGGCTGTTGGTGGCTCCACATCCTTATTAGCAAACGCATTCTCTTCATGATGCTTTTTTGCTGAAGACAGTTCTATCTTCCTGTTTCTTAATTGGGGCTGGAAAGGCTGCCTCGTGTGTGAGATTACATTTGACCAATTCTTGGAGCTGGTGTGCGGAGTGGGGTGTGGGGGGAAGACTGGCATGAGGGGCCATGTGAGCAGGCTGAGCAGGCAGATCCCCCTGTCCCAAGCCTACTGGCTTGGTCCCAACCCCCAGCCTCTGCCCCTAGTTTTTTAGGCTCGTTTTCAATTACTTTTACCATAACTGGTGCAAAATGGGGCCAGGCGGAATGCTGCTATTTTTCTTGAAACCACTTACTCTGGAGTTTAAGGTAACAGGTTATAGAGCCAAAGACACCTTAATGGATTAGAAGCTCATACGGAGTTGCTAATTTAATTTCCTTTTTTACTGCTGTTCTCTTACAAAACAGCACAGATAGCCCTCTTTTCAAGAGTGAGATATTGATAACCGCAGCATTCTGTAGGAGCAAAGAAAGGCATTAAGATTTTGCAAGGTCTCTTTATTTGTCCCTGACTCCTCAAGCCTGGGTGGCTGGGGAGACAGACAAGGGACAGACCCAAGGGATTAACTGCTCAAAGTTCTAGGAAATGGAAACTGCTTTTGGCCACTCTACCAGACTCAAGTGACATCCTCGCCTGCCCGAGCACATGTCGGCAAATGACTCCATAAGCCCCTGGCCGTGGTGTGGAGTTTGCCAAAGAAAACTGAACACTTGGGCCTCAGAGTGTAGGCACTGAGGTCCTAAGTGTCGTCAGCATGCACTGCTTCACTCCCTGAGGACGGTTAGTCTTTCCTCTCGGCACACAGCTGGCTAGAGACAAATCCCCCCGAGCTCAGGATCAGCCCGTGTACTGGCCTCCTGGTGGAGAGGCAGGAAGGACTTCCCTGGGTGAAGGCCAAGAGATGTGCAAGAACCTCTCTGGTTAGCATCCCGGCCTCATAGCCCTGGAGTGGTCTTCTTCATCCCTCACCTGCAGACGTGACTTCCTGGTGGCTACACAAAGCCCGTGGATAAGGATACGGGCCCACAACGCACTTGCAGCGTGACTCTGCCAGCCAGCCTGGCCTGGGCCTACTGGGTTCCTGCATCCTCATGGTGAGAGGGAATCAGAGGTCAGCCGCGGCTGGCAGCCCCTGTCCAGCACCTCTGTCCTAGCGTCTCCAAGAACAAGGCCACCGGCTTCTGCAGGCAGATGTCCCAGGTGGCCCTGACCCTAAGCTGCTCCTCCTCGGTCAGGCGACCCAGACCTGGGTGAGCCACACCTGAATGTGCAGGCCCTGAGGGGGCAGTCAGATTCTAGAGCTCAAGCTCGTCCAAAAGCCATGTGTCTCTCATTTGGAGCCACCCACCGTGTGTGGCCACCAGCCACCTGACACAGGCGATCTACACAAAGGTATGCCACAAATACATAAAACATGAACCAGATCTTGAAGCCTTCCTTGGAAAGCCGGTAAATTATTTCATTAGCTTTTATACTGATTACATATCACGATAACCCTGCAATATATTGAGTTAAATGGATTATTAAAATTAGCATCCCCTCTTTCTTTTTACCATTCCCTGTAGCTTGTAGCAAATGTAAATTAGATATGTGGCTTGCGTACTATTTCCAGGGGTAAGTTTTGAAGAGAGAAACAGAAGTAGAAACTGCAAGGTGGGGCTATGGCCAATCTCATCAGGATGACAAAGAGAAACTGGACTTGCAGGGACACCTGGGATTTGCAAGTCCTACCAGAAGGTCTGGGTCTTCATTCTTTTCTGAGTCTAGGTATGACACTGGGAGAGGTGGCCACAGGCCCACTGCCGCCCACAGGCCCCACCAGGCACCACTTGCAGTTTGCGCCTCTAGTGCTAATGCTGCCCGCTCATTCACAGACTAATAAAACCGGAAGAGTTATGATTCCTGTACACTGCAAACATATCTGGGGTACCCACTTAGCAGCTCCATGGAGTAAATCACCTTCAGATGACGCTTCTTAATTGAATTGAACTAACAGCTTAGTAATATGTTGCAATGAGAAGAATATTAGGATGATTAAAAGATCTGAAAACTTGCGAAATTAAATGATTAAACATAATGCTGGGTAAATGACCAGCCTGCGTGTATTAATCAGCTGCGGGCCGCAGCAAACGGTTGCGTGGCTAAATGCTTGCCTCGGCCCGCACGGCGCAACGTCCCGCCCCTCGCGTGGGCTCTGCATCATCCCGCCTTCCTCCACGCAGCGAGCGGCCCTCGCGCAGATCCTCACCGCTCAGGAGCTCCAGCGGGTGCAAGTGTCACGTGTGCTGCCGCGTGGAGGCAAGCGCGCTTCCACTGAGCTGCGCGCTGGGCCCAAGAAGGTCTGGACTCTAAGACAGCCGGCCTGAGGCTCTCATCCCCACAAGCCACCCCACTCAGCACCGTGGAGGTGTCTTTTGTGTGACCTAGAAGACACGCGACCTCACGCAGCCCGCCACGCACTCGCCCGGAGACAGCACTCAGCCTTTCCTTCTTGATCGTATGCGTCTTACATGCCCAAGTCGTGGCCATAATTGGTCGCATAAAAATTCAGTCTATGAGTGAGGCTGTTATTAGGAAACATGAAAACAGTGAAGTTTTGACTCTGTAATAAAAACTCTCAAGGTCTCTGTTATAAAGAACAGAAGAGATTTTGTATCTCATTAAGGATAAAATTCAATTCAGAGCAGAATCGCACTTGCTAGGCTCGATGCAGAATATATCCAAAAAAAAAAAAAAAAAAAAAAAGAGGCAAAGCTGCTCGTGGCAGAAGTCTTCAGAGCAGAGCCGTGTTCTGCGCTTGTCCACAGCCTCCTCTGCCCCATGACTCCTCCCAGCCCGTCTTGAGGCCAAGAATCCTGTACTTCCTGAACCAGAAGAGGCAAGAAGAAGCCCAGTAGAAGCATAAAATAAAAATAGATTCCCCAAACTAAAGCGCCTTTTGTAGCATGTCATGTTGGAGAAGAATACAGTGGAATTCCATTAAGCCGGCAGCTCCTGAAGAATAAGTCAGCTTTCTGAAAAGTTCCAGATAAAGTGCTGCAATCATCTCAGTGGCTTAGTGGAATCGCCAGCCGAGGCCCCAGATTCATCTTCCCCAATTTGGCAAATTCAGAGCCGTATAAAGGGATGCCATTCCCACTGTTACCTGGGAGAACAAGAAAGCCCTTCCAGGCTGGCGCCCAGAGGTGGGGTGTCCTCCCTGCATAGCCGCCGAACCCCATCTGGCTCAGCCCTGCCTTGGAAGCTGAGCTTATGAAGCGGGTCTAACTGGACTGTGAATGAGCTGTGGGTTCCCCTCAGAGAACCAGATGTAGAGCTCCAGGGAAAGGCGTAAGGTTCTGAGGACCCAGCCCACCAGGAATGATTGAAGTCCCCCTGTGCGGGTGGTACAGGCGGTCATGCCTACTGTGTCAGCTTTCTGTCTCTGTGACAAACACTTGAGGGCAAAATCACCTCAAAGGGAGAAAAACTTTCTTTCAGCTCAGGGCTCCGGAGGTTTCCTTGGACCTGTGGCAGAGAGGTCCACCATGGCAGAGGGGTACCATGGTGGAAGGGTATGCCGAGAAAAGCCATTTACTTCAAGGTGGCCAGGAAGCAAACAAGAGAGGAAGGGGCTGGGGTCCGATGTCCCCTTTATGGATGCACCCTCAGTGACCTAAACTCCTTACACCGGACCCCACTTACTGGCACCCACTACCTCCCAGCGGCTCCAAGGATGGTGACCAAGCCTTTCACATTTAAGGGATGACATTTAGGACTCAGCCCTAACACCTGCTCAGCCTTAGATCCTGCAGCTCAAGGGGTTCCAGACCGTAGGTCCTGGGGTGGGGGTCACGGGCAGCCACACAGGACAGCATGGGACACGAGGGGCCTCACCTCCGAGGTTCCCAGGCCCACCCCATCACCCGAAACACTGGAGCCAGACTCACCTCCACAGAGGCATTCTTTACTTCTCTCCCGAGCAGAAGTGCTGAAAACATTAATTGATCAAAATTCTGAAAGTCATGGGCCGGCGCTGCCAAGGACAGAAGCAAGCAAGACTAGGCCCTCAGAAGAGGCAGACAGCTCCTGTGTCCTACCGAATTCAGTCTGGAATGTACTGAAATGTAGCCACGCCCCTCAGCTGCCACGCCAGCTCAGGAAGAGAGTGCCCGCACACTCAGTGACAGTCTCGTTATGGGGAGGACGGGATCCGGGGCCCCTTGACAGACAGAGAATAATGGCATCATGCAGCCGAACATTTCTGAAATGCTAATGCACGCCCCCCTGCAACTTAATTTTATTTTTTTTCTTATTGGCTTTTTTATGTGACATTTCACAGTCCTGTGGTCTCAATGGCTAGATCAGCGTTGTAAAAATGATAGCATAGTGATTTAGGGAGGAGAGTCCATCAGCACGAAATGGCGGGGATGCCTTTAAAGCATCCATTTGGCACCTCTTACCTGGGGTCAGTGTTCATTTTCAGTGCACCATTAAAGCATCCTGTTAAATCGCTCGGAGAGGGCTGCGTTCCTCTTCCCGATTCCATGTGGGATTAGGGAGATAATGAGGTGAACACCCAGGAAGGGCGGCGGTAGGCACTCGGGGTTTATTGAGTTTGAGGCTAGCTGGGCAGGCTGACCGGAATTAAAGACGCTGCAAGGGGAGGAGAGAGTACAGCGGGAGGGCCCATCTGAAGTGGCCACCAGCCTTGGAAGCCATCAGATTCCAGGCCTGTCTCTCCCTCTGAGTGAGCAGCCCAGTGCTCACCAAGCCAGCATCATCAGAGTTGGAGCTGTGATCAGCCCGCAGCCAGCAGCCCCATGCAGTGCCAGGGGACACACCTGCTCGTAGGGCGCGACCCCAACACGAATTTTTTTTTAACAGGGTCTACAGGGCCTTACTACATAGATCAGACTCATAGTGATCTGCCTGTTTTCAGCCTCTCAAGAGCTGGGATTACAGGTGCATGTCACCACCACCAGTCTCAATCGCTGTCTCAATGCACTCCCGGGGCGGGGCCAGCACAGCTTGTGGTGGTGGGGATAGAACCCCAGCCCCTGCACTCTGCCTAAGAAGGTGCTTTAGTCCCCTGAGCTATCTGGCCGGCCCTCAGAAACATGAATTTTTAAGAACCCATCCGCATTCTCCCTGCCTGGTTTCTATGAGACTCCGAGAAAACGGTGCTTCTGAGGGCTGCCTTTCCATTTCTTTTTGAAGCAATATCTGTTACTTCAAAGTAATGTGTGCTAATTTTATACAATTGCATGTAAGAAGGAGAAGGAAAACCAAATCCTGCTGCCCACACATCTTCAGGCCTGAAGGCAGCACCACAGGTACACGCGTTCTTTGCTGCACGCGTAAGCACCCACGGAGGCACTTCTGTGACCTGGGAGCAGAATCTACTCATTGTTTTGCAGCTTGCTTTTCTTATTTAAATCTGTATCAAGTCAGTACAGATAGGTTTGCCCATCCCTTGCCAATATTTGTATGATATCTTGTTTGGAGCTAGAGCATAATGTATTTAGCCCACCCCCCCCCCGATCGTGGGCACTTGGGTTATTTCATTTCCCACTACCATAAATTATATTTCAGTTGCTATCATCGGTCAAAGACAGTTGCCCGTTCATGTAAGTCTACTGTCTGGAAAATCACGAGAGGCTTCCATGACAGGTATGATTGCATAAGTGCCTGGCAGCCCCTCCAAAAGTGACAGCTCCTCTGTCTCGAGATTTTCAAGGTTAGGAAAACATCTGTCTTCTCCTCCCTGGCTCAGAAAGAACAGAGAGGCCACTGAGGCTTTCCCTGGGGGGACTCAGAGCATAGGTGAGCCTATGCTGCCTTCCCTTTTACCTGCAAAGGCCTCAGACCCCTAGACCTCAGCCTCCAGCTCAGATGTGCCCCAGCCGGCCTCTACATCAAGGGGGGGCCTCCCTCACCCAAGGTGGGTCTGAGAGGGGAGACACTGAAGTTGGCATAACATTCTCCTCCACATGGAGCAGGGAGGCGTGACTTTGACCGGCTCTGCGTTTCACAGCACCAAGGCTGTGAGGACTGCAGCTTAATGGGCTTGGAGCTTGGGTCGCAGCAGAGGAGGGAACCTGGTCGCCCTCCTTGGTGGGTGGTGCTGGTGCTGAGGCCCATGCAGTGGGTCCCCCCGCTCTGCCCTGAGTGCCTGCTGACCCCAGGTCCTCAGAGTGAAGCCACCTTTAACACTTGAGGGGGATGACCAGTCGGTCTTTTAGGAACTATACATAGAGGCTAACTTTGATCTGAGTCCATTGGTTCTCATTTTTGTGTTTAAACTCTATCACTTGTGGGAGGAAGGTTGGTGCTAGAAAAGCGAGTCGGTCCCCACGTGGACACAGGCCCAGCTCTCCAGCCTCCTGTGCTTTTGTGCTCAGCCTGGGTGTGGCCCCAGGAGCCACACTGTAGGGGCCACAAGCGCACATCGAGGAGGGGCGGCCCTGCAGCACCTGTATTAAACCAATAGGAGTATTAAAAAAAAGTGTGAGTTAGGGGGATTGCAAGTTCAAGCTCAACCTTGTACAACTTAGATGGGTGGATGGACAAACAGATAAGTAGAGGAAGGGCTCTTCTCTCTGTGCGAGGGACTTCCCCATTTCTTGCTCAGTAGGCTGGGCAGAAGGAGGCACCTCAGAGAATAGCCAATCTGCAGCCTTCACCAGAGCTTCCAGGCTCCGCTAGCTCTCAGAGATCTGTGTTACACCATTCTTGGCCCCTGACTTCCCTCCGAGGTCCAGAGCTGGTGTGGACAGCAGATTCAGGGGACAGCAGTGAGGCAGAGGCTGCTGTGTAGACCCTGCCAAAGCGAGGCAGGCCCTCAGCCCCAGCACTCGGCCTTCGCTGCCGCCCGGCGGGAGACGGCCAGGCCCACTTGAGAGCCACACCTTCTATTGGAGGCCCGCCCCTGGCACTGCCCACCATGGTGAGGAGCCCACAGGCCGTGCTGGGGGCAGCACAGAGCCACCCTGCCCACAGCTCTCTGTTCCCTCTGTGGAACCACACCAGGAGCAAGGACGCACGTGTCTAGCTCCAAGGTCAGGACCCAGGAAACAGCACGGCACAAGCACATTGGATGTGCAAATCACGCTGCCCAGCTTCCCCACACCTGGGCTCTGCCGTTCTGCCCATGCTGAGCCACCTGGGCAGTACTGGGAGGGCTCACAATGCCTGATAAGCAAGGAAATGGAGTGCTATGGCCACAGACTGGGGGACCCACGGGCTTGGCAACCCCCAGGCCATGGTGCTGGACAGTCAGGGTGCACTCACCCCTACCGAGGGCTGCAACACCTCACTGTGGACCTGGGCTCAGGACAGACCACCCAGGACTTGTGGGGCTGCTTTCAGGACTGCAGGAGAACATGTTCAGGCTCGGGTCCTGTGACTGTCCCCTGTTGTGTGGGTGGGAGGCAGTGTGTGAAGTCCCAGCTGCTCACAGGAAGGCACTGGGCATGCGCCGCACCCTCCGTGCTGGGGCACCAGGACCGCACAGGTCACCTGAGCTCAGCCATGGCCTCGCCACCCCCCAGCTGAGGAATCTCAAGATTCCCTGCACCCCTCCAGGTGACCCCAAGCACTGGGGAGCAGGGTGAGGCGCCTCGTCCGGTGGGGCCTGCACACGGGCCCGGAGGACCAGGCAACCACAACTTAGGCATCCTGCTCTGCAGCAGCCCAAGCTCCAGGCTTTCCCCTGCCTTCCTGTGCCCTCTTTCTCTTCACTTGCAATTATCAGGGTTGCCTCACGTCAAGGAGCCAGGAGGCATGAGGAAACCAGGTGGAGACGGTTGCCACCTACTGCTGCTCCTCACTATCCCAGAGCTCTTCACTCAGCCATTGCCCCCCCCTTGGGTCTCCCCAGATCCTGGCACGGGCCCATCCTCAGGGTGCAACAGGAGGGTGTGAAGGAGGGGTGGTGGGGTAAGGGTGAGCAAGCATCCAGCCTGTGTGCCTGAAGGCAGGAGACCAGGTCCTGGAGCAGCTCTCGTCTGTGCCTGTGGGTGTGCAAGAGAGGCTGAGCCACAGATTTGGGAAGGAGGAGGTGAACAGACTGGGGGGCAAGAGGCTGGAGGAGCCAGGAAGGACAATGGGACTATCCCAGGAAAGGGGAGCGCGCAGGGGTGCTGAGGTGAGGGATAAGGCCAGCCACCAGGGTGGAGGCTCCAGGGACCAGCAGCACAGCCCAAAACTGCTCAGGCCAGGGCAGGCAGATGCCAAAGCTCAGGCTGGCACAGGCTTTTAGGGCCACACAGGGCCTGGCTCCCCACAGGCTCAGGCTGTAGGCAGAGAGAGCGGTAGGATTGCATTCCAACCATACCTGACTTAAGCAAAGTAACCTACGCATTCCAAGACCATAATTTTGTTCTCTGAAGGCCCTGGGTTTAGCAGCTGCAGCCAGTGGCCCCCAGTGATCTACAGAGCTTTGCCCTGTGGAGCTGGGGGCAGGTGGAGGTCTCTGAGTCAGCTCCCTCCCCCCACCACAGCCCCCAAGACTCATGCAGGCACCAGGACCTGGGGGAAGGGCACTCAGCCTCTGTCCACTGAGCCACCCTCCTCTGGCCAGTTTCTTTCTGATGAGCCGGAGTAGTAAGCAGGGAAGGCTGGGCAGGGCCTCTGGGCACAGACGGAGTGCAGTGGCAGGAAGATCACGCCAGAGTGGCAGACGTCAGGCAGAGGAAGCAAAATAATGGAGATGAGACTGGGGTCTCGGGAGAGGGCAAGAGGTGCAGGTAGTTGGGGTGCCTCCTGGGGATGATTATGCGACAGGTGTTTATAAAGCGGCCACAGACTCAGCCTCTGGAGCCGGAAGGACAATCACACACCCGCGAGGCCTTGATCCCAAGCCAGAGCCTGATTCTGCAGTGTGCAAAAGCCAAGCAGAGCCCAGGTGTCTGCCGCAGCTTCCCTGCAGGTTCCCAGCGTGGGTGAGCGCCTGCAGAGGCCTCCTGCTGAGGCCGCCGGTCGTCCACACGCACGCTGACTGCTGTCCAGGCTGCTCTCTCCTGGCCTGATGCAACTGTTCATTTCTGACACCAAAGGCATCCAGCACCACACCAGACGGAGAGAAAGCGGGCTCCCGTTGCCAGGGTGCATGAACTGTGTCGGGTGCTGCTGAAAATCCCGCCGGGGTGTTTGTCTTACCACTGTCTTCTCTGGGCCTCTTCTGTCTTCCTATCCTCCACAGGGGAACACCCTGCTGATGACAAGCCCTGCAGGGGTGCTGGTGGCCTGCCTGCTGGCCCCTCCCCGCTGCAGACCTGGGAGTCCCTAGAGGGCGAGGGAACAGCATCTCCGTGTCTGGGCTGCCAGCCAAATCTCTGAAATCAACCTTCCAGATAATGTTTTGAAATGCTAGCATCACTCCTACTTATGTGAATTTCTGTATTTTTGTGGGTTTGTTCCAAACAGGTGCCCTTGCAGCACGGGGCCAGTTGCCCCACTAACTGTACTCTCAGATGCAGGGTGAGGCGTGGGCAGAGCAGAACACTGAGAGCTTTCACAGGGATTTTCCACCCGCTTTCCTGGTGTGAGCCAGGCACATCTGCATAGCCCTGAGTAGCCAGAGACAATGGGAAGCCCGGCATGCATTTAGGAGCAGCCAGGAGTGCAGTTTGGCTCAAGCCGCAGGAAATTAGGCTGTAAATGAGGTGTTGTTAGTGGACCCTGAATGCCAGGCCGGAAGCCCGCTCCCTTCTGAGACAGGACAGCTGCCCCGTGGGAAGACTGCCAGGAAACTGCAGCGTCCTGCCCTTCCAGGCTGTGACTGTAGAGCCCAAGAGAGGAGGACATGAGTTGGACTCCTTCATCTCCCCCTGGGCCTCCCTTCAAAGGCAGGTACTGAGAAGCAATTCACCATGGGCCAAGATGTGGTGACTTCCGAACTGACAAATGATGGAGGAATCTTTGGAAGGGAAACAGGAGGCATTTTTCTTCCAGAGACTTGTCCTTGGATAAAGTGCACCTTGCAGGGTTCTATGAAGGATAAGTTAAGGAATCTACCAAAGATAACAAGAGAGATATATCTCCCATATGAGGAAAAGAGATCTATCACATCCCAATATTTTAAACTTTGCTGCCGTGCATCTTGCCTAACACAGGAAAGGGTTTGGCAAAAGCAAAAGGACAGTTTCTATGTTATAGCTCTGACCACGATGCTATCGTTCTTCTGCGGTCCCCCTCCGCCACTCAACTGCCTGCTCAGACAACTAGCCACCGTGAGGCAGAGGGACATGGCAGCAGGGGGACCACCAGGCCCATGCCTGTAGGACAGCATGACGACCAGGCCCTGCCAAGCTCAGGGTGTAGATTAGGAAAGGCCACCCAGCCTCCCACAGGGTAACCAGCAAAGACATGAGTTCCTTAAGACAGGGCTCAGTCCATGGGTGTAGGCATGAATGCCTAGCAAGAATTCTTTCGGAAACACAGATAAGTGCTTATTTTAAGGTGTACACGTAATGTTATTGGTATGGCTGGTCTTGGAATTTTAATGTATTGCGTGGTTCTCGATGGTCTTAGTCCCTTCCCACCATCCGAGCCTCAAAAGCTCCAAGTCTCTGCCCATCAGAGGCCAGACTTCTGAGGCTCATCTTCATCTGCCTTACAACATAAACTTTCCCTCCTGATTTTGATTATTTCTACTGGCTTGCCAACACAATACCTCAAAGGCAGTCTAACCCACCTGTCCTTGACCTTCTGCCTGCCATGCCATGCTTTCACTCCCCTTCACCAGACCCCAAGAGCCCTTCTTCTCCTCCTCCTCCTGCTGCTGCTCCTTCTCTTCCTCTTCCTCCTCCTCCTCCTCCTTCTCCTCCTCACTCCTCCTGTTCTTC
>NDGN011426854.1:0-23456 GCA_002564285.1 Tympanoctomys barrerae | reverse complement strand
CACACACACACACACACACACACACACACACACAAATAAATAAATAAATAAAATAAAAACTCTTTATTGTCATCTTTTAGGATTAATTGTTTCCCTTGGTACATTTATAAGAATTTACATAAAAATATGCAGAAAAAGCCACAATCATATCTATATTTACTCCAGTTCTCTAAGTTTCCATTTTACTATACAGTTATTTCTGGTAGTGCTGGGATCTGAATCTTTGGGTCTTCCCAAATTCTCACGATGGAGTTGTCATGCTCACTGCAATCGGCTTGGTCGGCAGGAGCTCTAGAGTCTGTGTAGGTCAGAGGGCGGGCGTCTGGAGGGGATGAACGCCCTTCTCAGAGAGACCCAAGGGAGGTGCCCTCCCCTTCCACAGCGACAGCACGCAGAAAGAAGTGCCCGTGTACGAACTGGGCCTCTAACCTTGTCACCGACACCATACTCGGCTTCTTGGCCTCCGTCTTAGACCTCCCACCTTCCAAAACTGTGAGAAACAAATGTTAATTGTCCACAACCTGCCAAGTGTGTGCTGCGCTGCGCTAGCAGCCTGAACAGGCTAAGAGAGAAGTCCGATTTATCACGCTCACAAACTAACGTGTGTATTTTATCATTTTTCCTTTGATGGAATTTATATGTAATTTATTTTAGTATTCCTGAGGCACACATGCCATCATGCTTTGCGTAAACTCAGTGAGTCAGACAGAAGCCTAAGAGTAGTTGTGCTCATGGATTTGGGAGGAGAAACGCCACAGACTGGAATCTCAGCTCCACTACCATGTAGTAACGATTCTAACACTTGAAGTCTCAGGGCTTTCATTTTCTTGCCTGTAAAATAGAAATAACTCATCTCTCATAATTATTAAATTGAAGTAAGAAAATTCATGTTGTGTGCAAAATATGGAGACTCATATTAAAATTCTGATTTGATTTTCCTCATGGAAAATAATCAACCATTTCCAAACATCGCCACACACTTATCAGATAAATGAAAGAATGATGAAGGTTACAGATTTCAATTTATTGTTAGGGTCCCACCTGTATTGGCCTAATAAGAAGGCACTTTGGGGGCTGGTGAGAGGACTAAGTGTCTACTTAGGCAAGCACAAAGACTGGGATTTGATCCCTAGCACCACATGCTGGGCTAGTCCCACCTCTGGGCGTGCTGAGCCAGTGACCGACTCCGTGTGGGCTAAGCCAGCCAGAGTCTGGGTAGAGTGGCATGGCCTGTAATCCCAGCCCTGGGGATGCTGAAAGCAGGAGGATCACCAGGAGTCCAAACTGCATAGCGAGACCCTGCAACAACCAAACACATTTAAAAAAAAAAAAAAAAAAAGATAAACAACATAGCAGAAGTATTTATAGCTGACTCCAAAGGTAGATTATATTTATCTTTGCTTCAGTTATTCTTCAGTTAAGTGTAAGGATAATGTATCTGTATTATTTCTAGAAATACATTATTTCTTCTAGATTCTATGTACATTTCCAAAATCTTCCTTTCTTTTCTCCAACCCCTATCTACAAGTAACTGATAGTAACTTTAATGATATGATGAACCATTTTATTTATCTATCAAGGTTGATGGCCCCTTGGCAACAGAAATAGAGCGAGAACCTGCACAGGTTCTCAAAGAGACAGAGCTAAATAATTTCAGTTCAAAATACAAAAGTTTGATTCATTTGAAATTATTAATAATCCAAACACAGGTAAAGACTTATAGGAGAGAATTAAAGAACTTATTATGTCAAATAATCAACCATTGTGACGATGTCTTAATTACATTCCTGGTCCTTGGACAAAACCCTTGACAACCACAACTTACAAGCAGAGGTGTTCATTTTGGCTCAGTTTAATCCACACCCCACACTCTGAGGCAGGAGGCAGCCCACAGACACATGGTGGAGGAGGTTCGTTCAGGACCAGTGAACTGGAAGCAGAGCAGTGGAAGAATCTGAGGAGGGAGAGAAAGCCTTCCACAACATGCCCCCAGGGCCTTCCTCTTCTGACCAGTTCACACTTCCTAAATGGAAGTCAGCAGCCAGCACAAGCCCCGAGCCCCAGCTCTACCTGCATGAGGCTTTGGGTGGGCAATCAATATAAACTCTAACAGGAGAGTTAAGAAATATTATAATTAGCCCATTTACTGGCTTGTTTCATTTCAGTGAATCATTGTCAAGTATCCAAAGTCCAATAGCAAATTCTGAAAACAAATAATTTACTAATTATTAAATTACTCTAATAAAATTTACTCTAATAAAATTTATTTTCATCTTATTTCACCTTAGATTACATCTTGCAAACCTAGAGGATTATTTATCAGGGTATTTCTGAGTTCTTGGATAGCCTTTCTAATTGTTTTTACTGAGTTTGCATAATATAAAGTACTTTAATTGTAAAAAATGGTCTATTCTGATCAGTATCATGAAATTCCTTCCCATAATATCGATTGCTTAAAAAACAAACTGCTCTCCTCCAAAATGTTCTTTGACCCAAATAATTTTTTCTAGTTAATTGTTCCAAACTTTAAAGAACCTTGAGAGAAAATCCTAATACAATGTGAGTTTTTCAAAAATATGTAGTTTTCCTTCAAAATTCACTATTCCAAGAATAACAGTAACAGATGGCTTTATGTATAAAATTTTGACATCTGTGATTTCAAAAAGTCTAATAGTAGATTTCTAGAAGTGGGATTGCTGGAATAAACTACAAATATTTTTAAAGTTCTTGCAAAACATTGTCAGGTGGTTGCCAGGTAGGAAATAACATCTTATATGGGCAGCGCATAAGAATAGGGATGTTTTCATTAAAAACTGCTCAAGTTGGCAAAGAAATAGGACAGAACTTATTTTTAAGTGTACATTTTTCAAAAATATAGAACAATGTTTATATATATGTTGTCCCCAGTGTGCCATGCCAGCCCTACCCATGGGCGTGCTGAGCTGGAGACTGAGACTGGAAGTGGAGAGGTGCGCCTGTAATCCCAGCACTTGGGAGGCTAAAAACAAGAGGATCACTACAGGTCTGATCTGTGTAGTGAGGCCCTGTAGACCCCGTACTAAATAAAAAAGAAATTTACAAAGTTGCAGTGGCTATTGCTGGTTTGTCAAATTTCTGTCTTCACAGTGTTCAAACACATTAGAGACATCATTATCTCCTTCCACCCTGCTTTCTCTCTTCCACCGCACTGAAACACTTCCTCCACTTAATTTTGTCATTTATGCTTTTGAGCATGCGCACATTTTTATGTCATCATTGTTTTCTTACCTAGCTATAATTATATCCGTTCAGTCATAACATTATCTTATTTTTCCATTTCACACTGTTATGGCTTAATAATTTCTTTACATTCATCTATCAATATTTCAAGGGATAAATCTTTGTAAACTCTGCCTTTTCACTTAAGTGTATTTCCACTTAAGTGTAGATAGCTGTAACTTGGACATGTAGCAGTATATATTTGCTTCTATTTAAATTTTGTGTTATGTTTGGCTCTAGTTTGTTAGCAAAAAATTATTGGGCATTGTAAAATAAAAGAATTAATATATAATAATATAATTTATATCTTATCCAAGAACAAGTTGTATTTTTACGGTGATAAATAAATTAACACCCAAAAGATGTCTGTATCCTAAGTTTGCAGATGAAATGGAGTGTGCTGATTGGTTGATCTTAAAATAAATGAGGGACGAGGGAGAGGGAAGCAGCAGAGTGTAGATACAGCAGCAGAGAAAAGGCCACAGAAAGAGAGAGAGAGAGAGAGAGAGAGAGAGAGAGAGAAAGAGAGAGAGAGAGAGATTAGTAAAGGGGGATGTGAATAAAAGGAGGTGAGTGAGCCCTATAAGTTAGTAAATCAGATCTCATCCAGAGCCTTTAGCAAGGAAATCAGTCCACTACGCCTTGGTTTTAGTCCCTTGCTATCTATGCCAAATTTTGTCATACAGTACTATCTGATTATATATGCTAGTATCATTTTGAAGCCATGAAATCCATGAACAACTTGTTTAGCAGTAGTGTATGGTGTAGCTATTAACTATTCTCCAAAGACTCGTAAACTCATGAGTTGATGCCCAATGCAGCAGCGTTCAGAGGTGAAGCTTAGAGAGATGATGAGAACTTGAGGTCACTGACCTTCGTAAAGGATTAATCCATTGATGAGTGCCCTGGCTGAATAGGCTGCTAGAAGTTCGGCCTAGCCAGAGGTGTCATGTTGGTGGGGCATGCCTGACATGTGTGGCTCTTTGCCAGATCTTCCCCTCTCTCTATGCTTCAGTTTGCCATTAGGCAAGTGGCTTTCATCTACATGACCCTCATGCCTTGGAGTCAAACAGAAACTGGGTCTCTAAAATTGTGGGCCAAAGTAAATCTTTCCTCTTTTAATTTTGTGTGTCAGGTTTTTTGTTGCAGTCCTGGAAAGCTTGCTTCGGCAAGCAGTATAAAAATTAATGTACTTAAAAATACCCTTTGAATTCCCAACCAAACAATTTTAGTATCAGAAGTTTTCTTCAGGACTTGGGAAAAAAATAAGGAAATTTTCTTGGCTTCCATTCATTTGATTTTCCCTATTGTCTGAAGTTATCCTTTTAAATACCCCCTGCATTTCAACAACTCAACCTATGGAAAGTTTCTTTGCTGGGCTTCCAGGACAGCTATCGTTTTATTCTTCATTAGATATGTTCTCTTTCTGCCACACTATGCTAGTCTTTGCTCAATTCTGGAGAGCTCTGGGGAATCCTTAGACTTCCCATTCCAGTCCCTTGGTGGATTCGTCAAATCTAATTACTTTAAACATAGTCTACTTTCTAATGACACCCACATATCTAGGTCACACTTCTTCCATGTTCTTTCCCTTGGTTGTCAATGGCATGCAAGGGACCACAGGAACATGTTCTCTTGGATAAGAAGGCTCCAAATAAATTTGTGCCTTGTCCTATCTCAACCGGGAGGAATTCATTAAAACCCATTATTATTGCATAGGCCAGAAATCTTAGAGATACTTTCTGTTTATTATACTCTTAGCCCACAATTATCTGGCAGCAAATCCTTTGTCACTATTTTAAGAATCTTGAAACTATATCCAAAATGCACCTCACATTGGTATCCACCCAGTCATCTCTCTCTCTGTGTCATTGTCATAGTATCCCAACTCCTCTTCCTGTTTCCACTCTTATCCCCTCCACCTTCAAAATGCCAGCCAGTATGACGCCTTAAAATGTAAATCAGAGTATATAATACTGATCCCAATGTTCCAGTAGCTTTGGTTCACACTCAGAACAAAAAAATGAGCTCTTCAGGTGATATTCCTCCCTGCATCCTTGTCTTTGTGAGGACTCTCCTTTCTGTAGCTCCCTCTCCACTGGCCCATTTACTGCTACTTAAATATTTTGAATTTGTACCCATTGTGGGGCACATCCTGTATGGGATACTCTTTAGTATTTTCTTGCACAACTGTCTTCCTAACTTCAGTCAGATCTTTTCTCCAATATCACTTATGAATTTTTACCTCACTCTGCTATGCAAAAATTAAAACCCCTGTCCCCAAACACTTTCTTTCCACCTTTTTATAAAATCACTATCTAAACCTATGCATCTTACAAAATAGCAAGCATATAGTCTGTATTGGATAGGATCCTACAGAAAACACAGCCTACAGGACACATAGCCATAGATGATATAGATGTAGACATACAGATGTGTAGATAGAAATTAGTAGTGAGGGATCAGCTCACACGATTGAGGAAACTGATACTCACCGTGAAAACTTATATCTGCAAGCTGAAGCCCTTGTGAGCTGATGGATGAATAGGAACCCAAACAGGAAGCCTGAGGAGCCAGTGGTGTGACTCAGTCAAATCTGTGGGTCTGAGAGTCAGAGATCCTGTGTTTGAGGGAAAAGGCACATGCTTCATTTCAAGCACAAGGTAAATTCTTAGTGTCACCAGTCCCCCGATTCAGAATCTCAGTGGATTGATACCTATCCACATTGGGAAGCGAAATTTTCCTTATACAGTATCCAAATTTTCTGAAAACAACCTTATAGATGTATACCTAAATAATATTTACTAGCATCTACATACCAATAGCCCAGTCAAACTGATGGCAAAGTAAAATATTATGTAGCTTTCTATGTCACCTCAAACATAAACTATATGGGTGCTAGAATTTTAATCCACCCTTTATTGCTGCATCATAAACAAGTGGATAAGAGCAAGGACAAAGCTCTATGGAAGAACACAGAAAAAAAAATCTCTGTTACCATCTTACATAGTTCACAAATCTGATACAGAAAAATGAGTCTTTATTTTGTTTAAAGTTAAAATTATGTTTAACATTACAATTCACTGATTTATGCTTAAGCCAAAGCTCTTTAACAGTGTCTAACTTTAAGCCAACTAATGAAAAACTTAGAGATCAGTGAGATGGATACATGGAACCCATTAATCTGTTTGTATTTGCTCCAATATCAGGGTAGAGCAGTTCAAAAATCAAAACAGTGAAAGTTACTGGTGTTCCTTTGATTTCCTTTCAACACATTTGGTTAAAGTGTGCGTGTGTGTGTGTGTGTGCAGTGTCTCACTACACAGCTCAGACTCATAGTGATCCTCCTCATTTCTGCCTCCCTAGTGTTGGGATCACAGGTGTGCACCACCATGCCCAGACTCCACCACTGTTTCAGCGTGCCTGGGGGCTGGCCGATGCAGCATGCAGTCCGGGGACTCAACCCTGGCCCCTGTCCTTTCAGCACATTTTTACTTCAAGTGAAGTTTTCCACCCAAAACAACACTTAAAACTCACATAATTTATTTAAATATTTATATTAACATTTTCAGAATATAATACCATATCATTATACATTTTGTGAAATATACACAAATACATATATGTATCTTCACAGTTTAGTTTGTTATACAGGCAGCATTGGGAACATTTGTAGCATTTTATAAGCTTAATATTTAATATTTAATTTTAATTTTAATTTATTTATTTATTTTTGTGGCCGGCTTAGCCTGCCCTGATTGCAGGGCTGTCATAGCATTTGGTGCTGGGAATCGAACTGCAGTCCCTGTGCCTGTCTAAGCTTGCCTACGCTTGCCTAAGCAGGTACTTTAGATTACTGAGCCATCTCAATGGATCTCAATTTGTTTTGATACTAAACACAGACTATACAGGAAGCCCCAGGCCTTCATTGAGAATCAGCAGGCAGACCAAGATATGTTACATAGGTGTAAAGACTCTCAGCACCAAGTTGTTTCTTCAGCTTTTCTCATCCCTCTAGGTATAGACTACAAATAAACAATTCTAGCCTGCAAAAATTGAAAGTCTATCAGTGCTTTCAATTAGCATTCTAGCAGTAGACATGAAAAAGCATGTAAAATTTGTTGTCATAATACAAAAACATAAAATTGAAACAATTCACATATTCATAGGTTAAATAAATGGGTCTGTATATTTACAATAATTTAAACTTTTGTTCCATGCTATTAGAAATTATGCAACTTTAATAGAAATAATACAACAAGGAAATGATCCTGTATCCTATGTTTTTTATATATTTAGGCTTTAGTAACATGCACACAGGCAAGAAATATAATTCATAAATATGTGTTACAACTGTTATCCCCATTGCATTTATATAATGCTTCTACTCTTAATCTATGATTTCCTTTCTTTATACTTGCACTACAATGAATCTTCTATAAAGATTCTTTCTGTGAAGAAAATTCTGAATGCTGCACAAAATTATGCCCATGTAGAACATCAGTGCTAAGGAAAGACCTTGCCTTGGGGGCATTGCCCAGTGGCATGAGTGCCTGCCTGTCAAGCCTAAGAACATGGTCCTGAGTTCAATCCTCTGTATAAAGAAAAAGAAAAATGAAAATTATTCTCACTAAAGAAAGACCTTATTCAAACTGATTTCATTTTTCTTAAATAAAACAAAACTGCCAAATTTTGAAGTTAACAACATATTGTATTGCTAACAAGGCACAGGGAAAAGAACCTTACATTTATGTTTCAACATTATATACAAACCAAGGCACATATCTGAAAACGATGTGCTGAGCCCCTCTAGGTGATAAATTTTATCTTAGCTCATAGGTTCCCAGAAAGAGATCACTCAGGTAAATGTAATTAATCTGCCTCCCTGAAATCTTTGCACCTTATTGTTCATAATTCAATTGAGAGGTCCTGGACAGACCTCTCATTATTTCCAAGTGATTCAGCATCCATTTTGCTTGGTAAGGTGTTCTTTGTAAACCCCTACCAAAAAAAAATGAACTTTAAGGAACTGGATAGGAAGAGAAATATAAAATATTTTTTCTAGCAATAACAGCTCAGGATGATTTCATGGTATTAGCATAGCTTCCAAGTATTTTAAAATTCTTTCCAAAGTCTCATTAATTTCTTCATACTCTATGTAATCTATTGCCCAAAAAATGTATAAATCTAAAATGGAAAGTACTTAACTTCATTTAGCCTATTGTTTGTGATTTACTGTCATTAATCCTGTCATTCTAGACCTCAAGTAGTGTTCTTATAAATCAACTAGTTCTAATAAATTCCACAAATTTGTGGGGCTTCATTTGTTTTTCTTTTGGAAAAGCAGCCCACTGTGAAAGAATTCTAAAACTCCATAAAGTTGCATCTATAACTTGCTGACATCAGTTTTCTAATGATGAATATTGGGGTCAAACTTGTAAATGAAACACCTCGGTTCAAAACAAAATATATGAGTTTCCATGGAATTGATTGATGGTCATTTGTGATCTTGGTTTGATTTTGATTAAATTTGAGAAGTCAGCTTTCGGTAGTGATTTCACACTTGACTAAAAAGCTTTCCCCCTCTAAGTTTGGATTGTTAGACTCATGCATTATGTATCTCCTTTAATGACCCACATAGCCAAGGGATGGCACTTTAAATTGATGGCGGTTATATATTCATATGTAGAACAAATTAGTTTAGGACAAATTAAGAGTAGATGTGCACTTGAGCTAGCATGAGCTGCTACCGTTACAGGGATTATCATAACCATGGCCTAATGTCTTGCAGACACCAGCTGGCAATATATGTGTCTCTGTCATAAAGGTACAACTTATCTCTCTTAAGAAAATTACTTCTCTGAAGGCATCTTAGTTTATACAAACATTGTTCAGGTACTGCCTGTACTTCCAAGCCAACTACTATTTTCTAGAGTTTGTTATTCAGTAGCATAAAATTTGCTGTAGGACATATCTGGCATTAGCATTCATCTCTTTCAAAGGTTTTGTTGTGCTGTGTTCTAGAAACTTTATTTTGAGGAAAATTATTGAACATAATGAGGGTTTCATTCATAGTTGACACAAATTGCATTCTTGTTGCTGTGTTTTCATATTCTTACCAAGTGAGCTGCATATGGCATGAGTTCAAAAGTGAAAAACTGTACACAACAAATTACACTTTAAGATAGCTGTGGGACAAAATTCTAGAGATTTTTGAAGACTTCAAATTGTAGGCTTTTCATACTTAGTGGAATTTATTGTTTGTTTGAGTAAAATATAGATATATGAATTAATGTTCGTCAGTGCTATATTGATAAATGATTCCTGGAGAGACTGATAATTGCTTCAATTAGAAGCCTAAAAATTATAAATTTCCTCACTGGTTAAATTTTCTACAAGTGCAATGTTCACAGCAATCCAGCAGCCCATTGTATAAGATCTCATGTATTCTCAGACTTCTCCATGTAGGATCATTCCTGAGTCTTTCTTTGTCTTTGATGACCGTGCTATTTTTAAAAATGTGTATTTCTAAGAATTGGCATGTTATATTTTTAAAAATCAGTGTGTTATCCAGGCGTGGCAGTGCACACTTATCATTTCAGGACTTTGGAGGCTGAGACAGGATCACAGTGAGTCTGAGGCCAACCTGCGATAGAAAATGAGTTCAAGGCCAGCCTGAACTGCAGAGTAAAATGCTGGCTCAAAAGAACAAATGCAAAATTAAAAGAAAAAAGATTTTTTTTAAAAAAATAGACTTGTTTAAAATACCATTTATACAGGTACCAGGGAGATGACTCAGTGGAATAAACGCTTCCCTGGCAAGCACAAGGGCCTGAGTTCAATCTCTGGTTCCAGAAAAAAATATACCATTTATAGATGCACATTACAGAATATGTAAATGCATATCATAAAGGCACAACCTATCTCTCCTAAGAAAATTATTTTATTGAAGGCATCTTAGTTTATACAAAAAGTGTTCACTCCATGCCAAACCACTGTTTTCCAAAGTTTGTTATTCCACAGCATAACATTTACTGTAGGACATATCTGGTATTAGAATTCATCTCTTTCAAAGCTTTTGCTATTCTGTGTTTTAGAAGCTTTTCATTGAGGAAAAGTATTGTACATGTGCATATATATGTATGTAATATATATATATTAAATATAAATAAATATTCTATAATGTTCCATCAGGATAAACATTTCTGTACTCTCAATCATTTTTCATTTCTTTGTAATGAAAATACACAAAATCTTTTTTCCTAGCTTTTTGAAATATGTTATCATTACCTACAGTCACCGAGTATAAACTAGAAGACCAAGACTGCTGATTGTCTTGGTTCATTTGGGCTACTATCACAGAATGCCATAGACCACGTACCTTTAAAAAAGTAAATATTTATTTCTCGTAGCTCTGGAAGTTGGAAGCCCAACTTCACAGTCCCGGGATATCGGGTCTCCGGTGAAGCCTTGCTTTTTGACTTGTAGGTGATGCTCCCAGCGGGGTCCTCGCAACTAGAAGGTTGCTTGGAAGGCTAACACATCTCCTCAGAGCAACTTTCACTTAGTTATTTTAAATTTTTATCAGTACGTGTTTGCAGTACATAATGATTACATGCATTGCGGAGAATCAATACGCGCACAGAGCACAGCTCAACCCTGCCTCTTCCACGGTAGCGTTCACTCCATTTCCCGGGTCATTGATGGTAACCGTTTAGTGGAGTCATCATATTGGTTCCTTTTGTAAAGTTATGAGCGCCCTCATGATATAGTCAGCTTTCAGAGACCCACAAACCTCAACGCATGAAGCTGCAGAGGACCCAGATTCCTGACCAGCCAGTTACTATGTTAACTTTCCTCCAATTGAATTGATTTCCAATTTTCTCATGAAGAACTAGGGTAATGTATTTGCAGCAAAAGTTCTTTTGTGGGGCTGGCGAGATAGCTCAGTGGACTAAGCATCTGCTTAGGCAAGCACAGGGACCAGACAGAGTTCGATCCCCAGGGCGGCATGCAGTGCCGCCAGGCCCCGGGGTGCACTGAGACGGCAATTGAGACTGGGTGTGGTGATGTGCAACTGTAAGCCCAGCACTTGGGATGCTGTAAACAGGAGAATCACAACGAGTACGATCTAGAAGTGAGACCCTGAATGCCCTGTAAACCCGTCCACCTGCAAAAAAAAAAAAAAAAGAAAAAAAGAAAAGAAAGACATTTGAAGGTTATTTATTTATTTATTTATTGTGCAGAGTCTCACTTCACAGCTCAGACTCCTAGTGATCCTCTTGATTTCTATCTCCCTAGTGCTGGGATTATAGGCATGTGCCACCACGCCCAGACTCCGTCACAGGCTCAGCGCACTATGGCCGGGGTGGAATGCAAGGCCAGGGATTGAACCCTGGCCTCTGCGTTTACCTAAGCAAGCACTTCGTCCACTGATCTATATTGCTGGCCCTTACATGGAAACTTTATACATAACAGATATACAAGTCATAGATGGAGAAGAAAAGGAGCAAAGCCCTGCAGTCCCGAGGATTGAACCCCCTGCCCGCAGCCCAAGCCTGCCTCTGTGCCTGCCTAGAGGCGCTTTAATCTGCTCAGCTATTTGACCACCCTAAAAGTTGAGAAGACTTTATTTATTTATTTATTTTTATTTTATTTTATTTTTTGGCTTGCTCAGGCTGCCTTAAGTGCAGTGCGGTGCGGCATGGAGTGGGCGATTGAACCGCGGTCCCCCAAGCCTGACTGGGTTGGCCCAGGAAGGCATTTAAACAACTTAGCTAAACGCCAAGTACCCAAATCCTTAAATTCTCCATGCATCCTGTAATTGCATAGAAACTTTATAAATGCTGAGTTAAACACGCTGTGCACTGGAAAGCTGGAGTAATTTTAACTGTCTAGGGGATTCACTTGTAGAAATTTCAAGGCACAAAGTTAAAATATTTCTGGGTAGAGTGTTGCTCCTCCAAACCAAGAGGGTGTGATTTGAAGTATTTCTGAGGCATTAAAATCAAGGTTTGATAAAATAATTCTGTGCTGAACCAATACAGTAAGGATCAGGGTCACACGTCGGCATTAGTGCGTTTCCTTTATAATTACACATACCTGTCAAATGTAAATGATGCAAAATGAGAACCATTCTTTCAACAATGATTGAGAAAATGGTTATAAGAATTTAGTCTAGCACTGGATCCTTTTAGATTTCATGGTACTTCATTTTTACTATTAACTCAATTTTACTTTCTTATGTTCTGTATTTAAATTTCATCTTTTAATGTAAATATTTTTAGGAAAATATCTTGGGTGTTAGAAGCATTATTCAAAAACAGTTTAATTACAACAAAATATTGATTTTTTTATTTTAGACAGGGTCTCTCCATGTCTTCTAGGCTGACCCTGAACTCAGGATAATCCACTGGCCACAGCCTCCCAAATGCTAGGATTACCAGCATGTGCTACCAAGCCTGGCTAAAATATTAATATTTTACTGGGATCAGTTTTCTTAAAATAATATTTTATTTGCATTTATTCAGTACAGGGTCTCACTGTGCAGTTCGGACTCATAGTAATCCTCCTGTGTCATCCTCCCCAGTGCTGGGATTACAGCTGTGTGCTACCATGCCTGGTTTCGGTGGCTGGCACTGTGATCCCGGGGTTCCAGGGTGGGCCCAGCATGCGATACCTGGGTCCTTGCACTTGCCAGGCAGGGACTTATACCCCTGAGCTATCTCCTCAGCCCACTAGAATCTGTATGAATTAGCTCAACATAGTATACTTCAGTTATCTAATTGGCTATGTATTTGTGACCTATCTCTTCTAATCATTAACTTACATTCATTGATTGATTATCCATTTTTATACTTGTACTTAGTAAAGATTAGATGTGGAAGAGCCACGATATCTGGATGTTCATACATACCATGGCTAGGTAATGTTGCTATTGAGTAATGACTGATAGCTAATCCATGTGTCCATAGTCTGCATTCCAGACATGTGTAACAGGATGCTAAATTTTAAATGTTATTTTAAAAAGCCAAGCAAAATAAATAATGAACAAAAACATTGTGACATATGGCCATAAAAAGTTACTGAAAATATGCCAAGATATATGTTTTTAGCTGTTTATCAATATGTTGTTTTATTGCAGGAGCAAGCATAATCTATTAGAATACTGTATTGCAGTCTGTGTTTTAATTCAAACACATTTTTTCTTATGCATTTATTTTTGGTAGAAAAACAATGTTTCTTTATTTTTACACTTTTAAAATAAAGAATAACCAGTGAAATAAAAAAGACCCTATGGCCCTCTGTGGCAAAAAATAAAGTTTTATGTATTTCATATCAAATTTAAAATATAATTATAAATTGTGACCTATGAATATCTTTAACCTATGTTTCTTAATCAACATACACAGTGAAAAATATATGACATTCAATTTTGTCAATGTTATAGAACTTACTACTGCACACCATGGTATTGTCTTCAATGCTTTAACATTATAAAGCTAGTAGCCATCTTGATATATACAATGTCACCTGTCCTCTATCCAACTACACATTTAAAATCTTCACTCAGGACCATTTCTTGTCCTGTTTGAAAAAGACAACGGCAAGTAAGTTCAACTAAAAATTCAGGAGAGCTCTTGGTACTGTTCGTTAATGTGAAGATCCGGAAATTAACCCCGGCATCCAGAGGTGGGAAGTACAGACAGACTTCATGGAACAGGTAGGAACCTACAAACTAGTTAGCAACCCAGGCAGCTCCCCTTCCCTGAAGGCTCATACTGATCCTTGTCTCTATCTTTGCTCCACTGCGCATTTCTATGGTAAGGTTTCTGGCTTGCTGTGAGGAGGTGTCTACCAACCAAGGACTGAACCATCTGAAACTGTGAGCGACCTTAGGCTTCTTCTTCTTCTTGAAGCTGTGGGCATCAACACTGTGTCAAAAAAAGAAAGGTGGCAAATACACTCTACAAAGTCCATCCCCCTACCACCTGCTTCTCTTAGCTGACCGTCTCTGCCTTTGAGTGCTTACAGTTCTCAACATGTGTAGAAGGTCAGATTTTATGATTAAGGTCACACTCACAAGAGATTAATTCCCAAATAATCCTCTGTTTTCTTAGAACAGGTAGTCACATGTAGGTCAAACAGTAGTCACCTTTGCATGAAAAGAACCCATTTGCTCTTCCCTATGTGGGAGGAAGTGTTCAGAGCTAAACAAAGGCAATGACAAAGGCAGGTAACATGAAAGATGACATCTGTTGTCTTCTTCATATGATGAATTAATGTTCCAAGGGCCAGCCAGATAGCTCAGCGGATTACAGTGTCTGCTTAGGCAGCTGCAGGGACCAGGGTTTGATCCCTGGTCTGCTGTGCTGGCCCCACCCCAGGGGCATGCTGAGATGGCAATTGAGACAGGGCATGGTGGCAAGTGCCTGTAATCCCAGTGCTTGGGTGGCTGAAAACAGGAGGATCACTACGAGTCTGCTCTGTATAGGGAGACCACATAGACCCTGTACTAAATACGTAGAAATAAATAAATAAATAATGAATTAATGCTCTATTGCAGCACTTTGCATATTTATGATAAAAAAGGAAAAGAAAAATAATAGCATACTTAGCCCAAACTAAACTTACAAATTATCATTTCACTAACTTTTCTTAAAGTTGTTTAAGTATTTCCTGACAAATATTCATGGGAATATACATTAAGTCAAATGTGTTTATTTTTTGATTCAGTAGAATTTGTCAAAATGTTACATTTTACTACTGTTAAAATTTCTAATAGTGAAGACATTCTAGTAAGTTTGAGTTAATATCAGTGATGTGCCATGTAATTTCTTTATGGTGGCATAATTTTAACTCTTTCAAAATCTAAAACCCTGTAAATACAGAGCAAAGGGTAAAATTTCTGCATTTTTTTTGTCAGTTGCTCTGTACTGAACCAAACCTTTCACTGGAGCCATTCGTTAGTATGATCTCTCTCTCTCTCTCTCTCTCTCTCTCTCTCTCTCTCTCTCTCGTATTTAGTACGGGATCTCACTAAACAGATCGGACTCCTAGTGATCCTCCTGTTTTCAACCTCCCAAGCACAGGGATGACAGGCGTGCACCACCACACCCAGTCTCAGTTGTCATCTCAGCACATGCCAGGGACAGCGCCTACCTGCCATGCTGGGGATCAAACTCCCAGCCCCTGCTTCTACTTAAGCAGGTGCTTTAATCCACTGAGCTATCTAATCGGCTCACATGATACAAGTCCTTATGTTGGCTTCTGTGTCAATATTTAATTTGGAATGAGAAGGTAGCAGGTGAGGGTTGATGTAACAAAATAGTACAAAATTGCCAAAACTTGAAATCAGGAACTTTTCCATTTAAAATAGCACAGAATTAAATAACTTTTACTAATCTAAATTCTCCTCACATATGTTTTCTCAATAGAGGGCCAATAATTTGATTAAGTGAGGGTAGCTTATAATTCTCAATAAAACAAAAACTCCATGTATCTTCATATATTATTGAAATTTCTGTATGTTGGAACAAAACTGTTTTTAAATGGCATTCTGGTGTTTGGAATAACTTTTCCTTGTCATTCACAGTAACTCTAAATTGCCCGAGCATACTGTAATAGGCATCAGCCTGCAGCGATCTGGCATCTAAACGTGAAAAGAGCCTGAGTACCTTCAGCAACATTCCTGTAAACTGGGGGCCAACACTCCAGCTGACCTCACAAATGCCGTCCTTGCTTCCTTTCATGTCCTCTACCTCTGACCCACCCATTCCAGTGACTTTAAATCCCACCTCTGGGCCCATGATGCTCTCATGTGAATCTTTTAGTTTTCAGGATGTTTCAAGCAAAGCATTAATTTATCCCCCCACATGTTTCTATCCTCATTTCCTTGTCCTTAACTTCTTACCAAATAATATCATCAACTGCCATCTTCAACCAACTTTAAAACTTAGGAATAATCTTTAAAAAATTCTCTTTCCCACCACTAAATCCTATCAATTCACTCTCTAAAATATGTTTCAAATCAATGCATTTTCAATTAATTTTTATCCCCCTATTTCAAGTCAAAGTTATTTTTCACAAATTTATGATCATAGCAACTCAGCTTCCTTCCTTCCACTCTTCTCCTCCTTCACCACTTTCTTTTCATACCTAATAGGCTTTATTTATTATAGAATATTGAATCGTGTTAATGTTTTTACATTTTCAACTTTTATGAACTTTTTGGAGAATCTCCACTTATAACAAAAATTCTTCAGTTAGATTCACACAGGGCCTGTCGTGGCCTTCCTCTCCAGGGAGGAGAGGCCCTCTCTGTCTTTGGAGACTGTACTCTCTGGCTACCATTTACAATCTTGCTGAAAACAAGGTCTCTTGTTTATTTAATTTTTTTTAAACCAACAGCCATCACATATGCTGCTCCTTCTAATGACTGGGTTCCTTCTCATTTACATGTAAAACTCCTGAATCATAACAGCAAACGTAGTCCCAGTATCCCTCACTTTCACGCTCTGAAATCATCTTGTTGGTTTTCCACTTGTGTCTGCTGTCTTTGGATGATGTTCTACAGCATGAGAACTCGATCTCTATAACATTACTGCCAAAAGACCCTCTTCCTGATGCTTAATAAAGACCTAAAAACTTGTTTTGATTGAGCAGCAAATTTAACAGTTTTAAATTAAAAAAATAAAGTCACATGCAATCAAGAAAATGGACTGTTTTAAGCTACAATGACATTGTCCTGTTGAAACTCATTGGTTTGTTTTCCATGTCATTTCTCAAAACAGCAGCTCTGAGTTTGACATTCTTATTACCCTAGTGGAATTCCTGGATTTCCCTTACAAAGCATACCTTACTTTTACAAGCGAGCCAACATTTGAGTTTTACAAGTGAAATATCGCAGACTAAGTTGTATGTGTACACCTCACTGCCAGGTCTTCATCATCCCATCTCCACAAACCTGGATTTCTCATCAAATAATTGCATCATATCAGTTAAATTCCTTTCAATTCAGAAAGGGAATGCTGCCTGCCCAGATCACTTATGATGTACTGTGTGGGAAGCAGCACTCTTGCTTGGAGTGTTGGCCACACCCAGGGACATGTGGGTGACAGCTGGTCCTCGGAAAGCAGACCCTCACCATGCCTGGCTTCACTGTTCTACAGTGAGTTACACTGAGTTTGCACCAGATCATTGACTCCTACGTAGAGACACAATGAAACACGTCAGCGTAGCACAGAGAAAACCCCGGCCTGCAGGATCCTTGGGGCTTGGGACAGTGCTTATTTCAGCTCCCTCCTCAGCTCTTAACAGTTTACATGGGTTGAGTCTGACGGGATGTCTCTTCTAACTCTCATTTTCAATAACTAGCTTTCTTTCTCAACTGAAACAAAGAGCCAGAATTAGTAAAATATGACTATCTAACTTTTATCAGCGTGCGTTGAACACTAAAGTATGTGGAGGTCTGAGGCCTGTTTACTTACACTCCTAACATTGACACCTTTGTCATGTACATTTCTGTCATATTATTTTCTTCTTCAAAGTATTTTGTACAGATACAGATTTTAAAGCAATGTTATTATTTCAGCGTTTACCTAAACTTTTGTGAGCTCTCCAGATGTATTTGGAGAGACAGGGAACGTATTAGTATTACTTAGAGAAAATAGTATAGGGAATATGCTGCATAGTATATAACAATATAAAGGGAGTTCATTGTATGGAACATATACAATAAAATATGTTGCAGGGAACATATATAATATTAGGGAACATATTAAGACTAGGTGGTATTAACAATAAAATAGCCTTTCAAATTTATTTTAGCTTTTCCTGGGATAATTATCAGTTTGATTCTTTCTAAGATATCATGACCATGGTTTACTGAAAGCGTTACCTCGGGGGCCTGGCCTTTTCCTCGTTCCCCCCTTTTCTTTATCTTGAGCTGTTATATACCACATTGCTATCTTTGCTGGTGTTTGTGTCTGCAGATCTTGCTAGAACATTTAAAATAAACTTCTTGGCTGATAAACTTGTCATTCAAATTTAATTGTTCATCTGGTATTTCCCACCTGGCTTCCAGTATTCACAAAATTCCCAAAGAATGTAATTCTGAATGAAATCTTTGAAGGAATTAAAAGATACCTGTTTGGTTTCTGTTAACTATATTGGAAGGTGCAATTTTAAAGTGATGCTTATTTTTACAGTTGAAGTAAATCACCAACCTACAAAACAGTGGCTATGTGGTAAGAGGGTTTGACATAATAAATTGTCACAAATAAAATGCATAGTTTGACAAGTTTGATGTAATGGGAAAAAACTAGTGAATTTTGGGAAAATCAATTATTAGTTATAAAATCACAAATACATAGATTTAAACTAGCAGTTAAATCACTCTACCAGTAAAAAGTGTATGATAAATTCTCAATTACCTCATTTTGAATAGTGATCTTTATACCCAACATTTTATTAAACATAATTTCATAGTAATCTATACATATGTCACAAAGTCCTGTTTCGCTTTTACTCTAATTACATAAGTATGATTTTATAGATGGTGAAACCATAATTAGGAATCTTGCCCTAGCATATTACCAAAATGTTTAGAAATCCAAAGAGCAAGATTAATTATACTCACATACTGATGAGAAACCAGTACACTATAGAAACCTGAATGAAGATTCTTCAGAAACTGAAACTAGAAACTCTATTTGATCCAACTTCCCCCTTCTAGGTAAATACAGGTTAAACATGTTATATTTATTTCCTAATAAATTGTTTCAAATTAACTTTCTATAACACAGTTCTTTCACAATCTCATAGTAAGAAGGGCACATGGTTTTCTTGGACTTAATTCTTTTAATATTATTAATCCAAACATATTAAGTTTCAAATTAATATTATTTCAACATAAATGCAGTACATAATGTTTTATTACTTGTAAATATGGTATCAAATTAATATGTTACCTTTAAATTTGGGAAGATAACCAGATGGGGGAGTAGCTGGATCAAATGGAATTTCTAGTTTTACAGTGTTTTTGTTTCTGATACAGGGTTCCGATATTCAGTTTGGACTTGTAGCAATCCTCCTGTCTCAGCCTCCCTAGTGCTGAGATTATAGGTGTGTACCACCACGCCCAGTCTGTCACTGGCACAGCATGTGGTACTGGAGTTCAAACATGGAACCTTGTGCTTGGCAGGCAGGCAATTATGCCACCAAGCCTGCTATCTCCCCACCGTAGTTTTAGTTTTTGAGGAATCTTCATACTATGTCCATAGTTTTTGTACTGGTTTATACTGCCACCAATATGGAAGGGTGTCTTTCCACACAGTTTTTTCAACATTTGTTATTATTTGATTTCTTGATGACAGCCATTCCTTTTGGAGTAAGATAGAATCTCAGTGTAGCTTTTCACTTCCATTTCTCTAATGGCCAGTGACAATAATTTTTCATATATTTATTGGCCATTTGTACATATAACTCCAAATTGCATACTAAGCAATTTTGGCCACCAGTTTAAAACATACTTTAAGAAACTGAAAAACAAAATAGAACTTTCAAGTGACATAGTTTTCCCCATCCTGTACAATGTTGATCCAAAATTAGAGTGTGTGTTTAAATTTTTTAGAAGTGTTCATTACAGTAAAAGACAATGCCAGTACTTGCCCCAAAATACTCCTCTGGCTTTGAATACGTTTATTCCACGTTTCTTGCCATGTTTAAAGCAGTTCTGGAAATCCACTTTCATGATATCTTTATAAACTGGTCAAAAATATAGAGAAGGCTGCAGTCATGTCCATCCATCAGGAAAGCAGGCTGGTGAAAGCACTACTGTGTGTTCTTACCCACCGACTCCTCGGGATCCAGCACAGTATGCCATCTCGCTGCTCCCCAAAGTCAAATGGATAAGCACCATTAAATATTTTGAATCAATTCAAGAAGTCAAAGCAGCCATAAGCATGCAGCTAAAGATGCTCTAGAAAGAGGCCATGCAGGATGTCTTCAGAAAGTAGCAAGAAGCCTGGCACGTGTTCAAAAGTCAGAAACTTTCTTTTTTGACAGAAAGTAATGGTATTGTGTTATTTACTGCAATCAATTTTTTTAAATGTGAATTTTTGCATATTCTTGCCCACATTTCATGTGTGTTTTGAGGCCAAGAAAATAAGATGGTATTTCCTAGGCAATAAGACTTTGGAGGTAATGATCTTGATGCTTTTGAATGACCTTGGGTAAACATTAGACATTGCCGCCTAAGAAGAGAACTTATTGTCTGATAGTTAGTCTGCACAGCAAATTCCTGGACTAAGAATTAACAAAATTCTAACAGCTGAAAAAACAGGAGAGAGAAGGTGCCCATTCTCAGCCCTCCTTCAGTCAGGCTGTGAGCATCTATGTCCCCTCTACTTGAATCTGGAGTGCTACGATTGTGAAAATAATGATGTAACACTACTGAAGCCTTAGTCTTGTGATGCCAGACGTATTTTGTGTGCACTTTTAATAAGAATACTATGCATATGAATCATTAATTTTATTAATCATATTACTATCACTAGACATCCATGAATTAAAAATCTTTAATACTTTACTGTTCTGCTAATGTTTCTTATAAAATCAGAGTTGGAACCTAGTGGATCTTATTACAGTGTAGTAATTTATTATGGTATGAGTACATAATCAGGGTTCATTAAGCCTCTTCTATGGAAATAGAGTTTATCATTTTCATTCAGTTTTGAAATTTTTAAGTAGCTGTACATTTTGTTTTTAAATACCTATATTATCTCATTACAGATTTCCCTTTTTGTATTATAACAATGAGATGTATGTCATTTGTACTTGTCCCAATGATATTGGTAAATGTCTAATCTTTTTTTCTCCTCTTCTGTATTTTATCTTAAATACTTTCTGTTGTTAGGTCTTAAAATATTTTTTTCCTTCTGCATTGTCTTGCTAGTTATTATTCCCAACCCAATGGTATAGTTTTTACAATTACAAATTTAATTTGGTCTTTTAAAACAATTCATGGTTAGACATAGTATACTTAACTTATCCCATGGTTCTGAAGTTCTTCTAACTTCTTTAATATTTCTGTTTAGTAAGACTACCATCTCTGCCTTTTCTGGGTTAGCTTCAGTTGTTTGGGTTTTATTTTAGTTGTCCTTATGAGTTACATTTCCTGCTATTTATGCTTCTGTTTATTTTATTGAAGGGTAGATATTGTGAATTTTATCTTTAAGCTGCTGGGCATATTACTCATATATATAAAGATACATATTCATATATATACATATATATTTATATCTATATATCTCTCTCTATCTATCTGTCTATTATCTATCTATCTATCTATCTATCTATCTATCTATCTATCTATCTATATTTGTTCAGATGTGGTTAAGTTAGTTGAAAGCAAGTAGATCCTTTCTAATATTGCTATTAAATTTTGTCAGGCAGGATTAGTGCAATGTTCTCTCTCACGTTAATTATTGCCTTTGTAAAGCAAAACTCTCCTCTGGCTTTAGTTAGAGTCTGTTAGCACAAGAAACACTACACAAGGGAGAGACAGAGAGAGAGCAAAACTCTTCTTAGTAGTAGATAAAAATGTCTCTTGGATTACGGCATTTCTCATGCTGGCTGACCAGATCAATAACTAGTGGTGGTCTTTTGTGATCTCCAGGGATTGTTTTTGCTCTAAATCTTTAGGTGGTTCTTTACCCTTGATGTGAATTTACTCACTCGGGTCTTGATCACTGCGCAGATGAGTGTGGAGAAGACCGCAGCAGGCCCCCATCCTCTCTGTGTGCAGCTTTTCGCTTCCGAGAACCCTTTTCCGTGAGCCCAGGCACAGCCTCCCAGGCTCCCCCACGTGTCAGCTGCCGGCTTCCCCAGCCCCACTCCCTCCCTCGCTCGCTGGCCTGCCTGGTTCCTAAAGGCTGCAAACTGGGAGCAACTACTTTATGTTTCCAACATCTCAGAAATCACTTTTTTTTTTCTGATGTCCAATATCTTGAAAATATATGTTTCATGTATATACTGTAGTGTTTTATTTCTTTCACATTCACAATTCTAGAAAAATGCCCTGTCTTCTACACCACATTCCAGACCATTTGGAAACCTAGTGTGACAAAGAAAACAAATACTATGTCGCATATAGATCTCTAGGTTATTTACCAGTAATTTGGCAGGTTAAGTGTATCAGGTCTTACAGTGTACTGCTTATTTGTCTTTATATCCATTTTATATTTCATTTCCTCAAATATAAACAAATAAAGTACTGAAGTACATAAACATTGGATATAAAGCTGAAGATTAAATGCTTTAATCTCAAATCAAACTATTTTAAGACAGAAGTTGGACTTTGTTGGTAGATATACCTAAACTCTCAGAATTTAAAGCAACTGAATTCAGGCAGGATAGAGATGCTATCAAATTCTTCTCTGTGTCAAATGTGTTTCCCTTAGGTTCATTTTCTTTGCTCTAAAATGTAGTAGAGTGTCAACCAACTTCTCACCAACCTAGCAGTCTTGGCTATGTACATTTTCAGCTTTCTAATAATTTCACTGAAAATGCTGATTTTTCATTTTACAGATAAAATGTCTTTCTCTGAAGTTACAATGTAAAGTTTTTCCCTTCAAACTAACATGAATTAGTGGAGGCAGGGAAGATTCCAGATGGAATTGAGGCTGTTAGTGCAAGAAACACCACACAAGGGAGAGACAGGGAGAGAGACAGACAGACAGACAGACAGAGAGACAGAGACAGAGACAGAGACAGAGACAGAGACAGACAGATGGACAGACAGACAGACAGAGAAAGAGACAAAGACAGAGATAGAGACAGACAGAGAGAATAGAAAAGAAAGAGAGGAGAGGACTGAGAAAGACTGATTCTAATGGATTATGCTATTTTGTAACTTATATTAGGACATAATAATTCCTTCTCAGTAAATTCAGATACTATCTCATGATTAGATGAATTCACTTTCTTCCATTTTATAAAATTCAAATGACAAATACATTTCCAGCATTTTTTATTTTGTCATGAGTTCTCTAAATCCCCATATTGGCTTAGTGACTGCACTTTCAATGTCCTGAACTACAAGTTCAAAGGACAGTTTATTGAAAAATATTTCACTGATTGATGCTCTGTTTATAGTTCCCCAATTTGGGAAAATAAAATCTCAAGTATTTTTACTA